>JAODLI010002469.1:0-10507 GCA_027575585.1 Percopsis omiscomaycus
TGGACACGCCTTCCCATTCACATTGAATGAGAAGGTGTGTCCAAACTTTTGGCCTGTACTGTACATTACACATACATTATATTATATTATAGTAGTTAGTGATGAAGGTGGGTAACAAGTCCCGAATGGCTCCAAAATACAGGTTTAGTGAGTAAATAATTGGAAAAATGTATAGGTAAATGATTTATTTGACCATATGATGCCACATGATACCCTAGAAATCGAGCAACTCAGTGACATATTCAATTATATTGATGATTAAGAATTGTTTTACATATTCTTTACAAACGAAGTCCTCTCAGCTCTATAGCTTTACAACGTTCCAGACATTCTTTAAAAACCTACGATACAGTAGTAAACTATGCAATACATTAAAAAAAAGAATGCATTCACTGGATTATAGTTTTTCTGCTTTAGCCTATTTTCTGAAACATTTCTCAAAACAATCCTCACTTAAATCCTTACATACTATTTCACCTGCAAAAGGTTACCTCAAATGTTTAAGTCGTGTTTTAAAATTAAATAATTCCACCAATAAATAAATCATTGTCACCAAATCCAAGTTACCTTCACCATAGAATAAGTCAAAAATGTTAATACATGCAAAGTGAGTATTTTCCACTGTACAGTAGTGATATTTTCTTTGTATAAAAACTGAATAGTATTGGTGTATACAGAAAACAGTGTGTATACAGTATGTACAGTATATTTACATTTTGTATTTTTCCTAAATCCGAGGCATACAGTACAGTATATGTTTGTACATGTATAGGTGTTAAAATGTGAGAAAAGAAACTGATTTAAAGTTATTCTCTACTAACAGTGAATCATAATTGTATTATACTTTAAATTGCACAGTGCCCATAAACACAATCCCAAACTATTCCAGTGGACAATTAGTAAAATTTACATTTTCATTTACATTAAATTATCTCATATTTTAAATTATCTCATATATCATACATAGTGAACTTGGGTAAAAATTTTTTGTAAATATCTCCATTTTTAAATTGTACATAAATACAGTATATTAAATATTTCATATTCTAATATCATCAAGGCAATCCAACAATTGTAGATGTATTTCTTTTTAATTATAAATGTACATCACATTACACATATTCAGACCAACACATTTTCTACTGTAAAATATAATCCAGACCCGTTCATATAAAACCAAAGATTAGATTTAGTTGACAGACAGACAGACAGATATATCTCAATCCTCTATTGTCCCTAGTTCTGTCTACATTTACAATTTCAGAACTATCTACAGCCACACTCTGCAACCACCATTCCTTCATACTTGTGGTTGAAAGTAACCACCCCATTATCGTGATACAGGAGTGATATAGGTTCCAGCTTTGTAGGCACACAGCAAGCACGTGAAGCCTTTTGTGGGCGCCTAATACTTAGCAGAGTCTGGACTATAGCATGTTTGGTAGGTGAGACCTCGGCAGTCATAGGGGGGTTGCATACACCATTGCATTCATAAGCTTCATAGCCTAGGGGCTGAATGACCCATGAATCCCAACCAATGTCTTTAAAATCCACAAAAAGTGGGGTCCTCTTGCATGGCTCAGTTTTAACATTGCGGCGTATTCGAGGCGGAGTGTCATAGATTAAATTGGACTGCCTGACAGATTGTTCATCAGACTTTGCATGGTCGTCGTTGAGATTAATATGCCCCCGGAAATTATGTTGGCTCGGTTCTAGATTTTCAGTAAGATCATTCTCATGTTCAATTATCTGGTTTATCTCTTTTTTTTCTTGTTTATGGCCTCTGCTTTTATCATCTGAGAACACAATCATCACTGCATTGTGTTTCCCCTCAAATCCTCTGTCAATATTACCAACATCCACTAACTTCCAGTCCACTTCTGAGACTTCAAGTGTATCTCCCGCTTCTAATTCCTCATTCACCACATGGACCTCAAGCCTGTGTGTTGTACATTCGGACTTGTGCCAAAGTTGAACCACATCAGTCAGGTCAAATGACATCCAGCTATTATCTCTGGCATGGACATGCTTTGTCATCAGTTTCTCCAAGTCCTTCATCTCCAACACCTCCCTGTTCTCCTGCCTTCTCTCCTCTGTCTCAACTTCTTTTTTCCAGAGAACACGCTCATGTATTTTGTAGATGGTCACCTTTTGGTCAAAGCCAGCTTGTGGTCTTTTGGCCCCTTGGATTGTGATGTAAAGGCGTAGCTTGGAAAATGTTATATGCTCGTGTTGGGGGATGGAGATGTTAAACTGCAGTGGGTGTACACTTTCACCCCTGCCTGTCACACTGTAGGGGGAGTAATCTGAAATTAAAATATGAATAAAAATGCCTCAGTTGGGTTTTTTAATGTTTCTTGTAATTTTCTTTTATATCTGTGCCATTCCATTCTTGAAGGCAAGTAATTAGTACTATCATAATTTACTTGTGCAAACTACAGTAATATGATAGAATGACATGATAAAACACATAAAAAAATATTTATATAAAATCTGAATACATTTGTCTTTCCTTTTAAATTCATTTGACCAAAAAGATTATAATCAGAAAATTAAATAAACAGAGTTTATACCTTCATTCTTGAAACTGCGCACAATATTGGCTGCGGGCACAGCGGTGTGGTCATTGGCAAAGCGATTATACAGCTCCAGCATGTACTCTGGTGTCTCCTCATGAGTAGAGTGGGACCTGTGCTGGGGCCCTTTTTCCGTCACATTTAGTGTGGACAGAAACGGACTAAGGAAATTCGGTGTATCCAATCCAGTGGCCTGTGAGAGTAGAGGTGTATCGAGGATATTTCTTGTCAGTGATGCCCTGTGGTGTTTGTTCTCTGGAGATGCGATGGGGTTGCTCAAGCACAGATCAGGCAAAATGGTAAGAAGGACACTCAGAATGCACATATTCACAAGTCTGAAGAAAACTGACCTATTCATGGTGAAAAGAATAGTAGGCTTAGATCCAAAGGTAGAATGAGTTTTAAAGATATGATTGGATCCTCAAGAGAGGACACATTGGAGATGTTCCACCTCTCCAGTGTAGCTTTTCTTCTCAAGGGACAGCAAGTTGGTGTTGGGGCAAAGAGAAAACAGCTATGTCCTTGTTGATCTTGTGATTGGGTATGAAGGGCAGGGCCCAATGTGTGTGCTGACAATTTGGAGATGTCAGCCAGGCCCTGTTCGGCCCTCCTCTCACACCCTCTCGCTCTCCTTTTCTCTCTCTATCTCTAGGAAGAATACCTGTGTGGGTGTAGCGGGAAATTGGACACTGTGTGCGCACTTCAATTCTGTGCAGAACTACTTCAGCCACAGTCAGCACTGCTGAAGAAATATTTGGTCAGGTTTTATGTTTTGCAAATATGAAGATATGTATTTACTCAAATGAAAAAACCTGGGCAATACAGTCCACAGGCAAAGGACAAACTGCCTCTACTTCCTGTTGTATGAGCTAACATGAAATACTGTATACTTACAGTGATGGATGATGATGCAAAACAGTGTCAAAGCAGTGTCAGAATTAAACATTCAATCTCATCAAGCTCATCAATCTTACAGCGATGGCATAGAATATTTCCCTAGGAGAAGACATTATGTAATAATTTAATAAAGCAGGAATTTAAGAAAATTTAATGGGTTAATGGGCTGATCTACATAGGTCTGAAAAAGAAATACAAATGCGCATAATTGGTTGTTAGGATATGCTCTAAAAATGAAATGTAATACATTTTTACTAAGATGAAGGACATATTATATTTGCAATTACAGATTAAGAAAGACTTTGTCATACATTTCAATACAAACAAGAATAATAAACAATTCTGTGTTACTTCTGTCCCACCCGTGATACTTTTGTCCCGACTGACAGGGACGAAAGTAACAACGTCCATTTAATGTCTAATTATAAAGAAGTAATTCCACACTTGTACAAAATAACACCTGGTATTAATAGAACACACGTTAGTTGCTAATCACAATGAAAATGTGTTTTTGTCGGCAATGTTATCTTTTAAAATGACGTTTATGCGTTATAAGTGTTACTTTCGTCCCGGCTCTTCCCTATTCCTAGCACTTTACTCATTGCTCGAGTTTGGAAGTGAATGCAGGTCCCGTGTCACCTGAGACCTTGAGGAATGCTATATCTAGGGATCACTTCTTTGTGTTGCACCATCTTTTCTTGTAGGAAAGACTTAAGAGTCTGGACTGGGTGGCACGACTCTTAGAAGCAGCTCGTAGAAACGGAGGTACCAGCCTGCCAGCTGAGGTGGTAGATCGAAGTGCTCTGGTTGGGGCTTGGAATCTTACCATTGCTTGGAGGTAGAGTGGGGCAGTTCCTTTTGCTGACTTGTAGGCCAACACTAATGTCTTGAATCGGATAAGGGTTGAGATGGGGAGCCAGTGAAGGTCTCGGAAGAGAGGGGTTACGTGGGAGAACTTTGGTTGATTGAATACTAGACGTGCAGCTGCATTGTGGATTTGTTGTAAGGGTCTGGTAGCAGAGATTGGTAATCCGGCGAGTAGAGAGTTGCAGTAGTCTAAACGTGAGATTACTATAGCTTGGACTAGGGGCTGTGCCGCTTCATTTGTTCAGAAACAGCCTTATCCGTCTGATATTGTAGAGGGCAAATCTGCAGGCTCGGGTCGTTGCGGCAATGTTGGCTGCACAGAACAGTTATTATCCAAGTCCGAGGCTCTTTGCAGTTGGACAGGAAGACATGGTGGTGTTCTCATAGGTAATGAACAGGTCCGCTTCAGGGTAGTTCAGGTAGAGTGGCTCTGTCTTTTCAAGGTTGAGCTTGAGGTGATGCGAAGACATCCAAGCACTGATGTCAGTGAGACATTTAGAGATTCTAGATCTGCGTGTCAGATGGAGGGAATAATAGGTAGAGTTGGGTGTCATCGTCATAGCAGTGGTAGGAGAATCCATGAGAAGAAATTACACAGCTAAGAGATCTAGTATACAGTGAGAAGAGTAAGGGTCCCAGCACAGATCCTTGTGGAATGCCACTGGTGAGCGGGCAGAGTTTAGACAGGTGTCCATTCCTGAGGACTTGATAGGAGCGATCTGTCAGATAGCACTCAAACCAGGAGAGCTGCGAGTTGGCAATGCCCAACTCAGCAAGGGTCGATAGAAGGACCTGAAATCTAGGAGAATGAGAACTGAGGAGAGGGAGGAGGCTTTAGCAGCGTGCAAGGCTTCTGTCACCGTGAGAAGAGCGGTTTTAGTGGAGTAAGCGGCCTTGAACCCAGATTGGTGGGGGTCCAGGAGGTTGTGTTGTGAGAGGTAGGAGGACAGTCGGAGACTGAAGTGTTTTGGATAGGAAAGAAAGGAGAGAAACCGGTCTGTAGTTCTGAGGTGCGGATGCGTCCAGGGTTGGTTTCTTGAGTAGCGGTCTGACTCTAGCTGTCTCAAAGGCAGCTGGGACCGAGCCTGTGGCTAGGGAAGAATTGATCAGAGAGGTGAGGAATGGTAGGATGTCATTTGAGATGGCTTGGAGAAGAGATGTAGGGATAGGGTCAGGTACTGGCCCGGTTAGAAACAATGTTTGATGTGTTTTGATGTCTTCTGTGGAGAGGGCAGAGAAAGCGTTTAGATCAGGAGTGTCAAACTCAATCACAGAGAGGGCCAAAATTAAAAACTGGGATTACTTAGAGGGCAAAACAGGTTCCAAATATATTAAATAGACAGGTTCGACAAAGTTTGGTTTATGAACAAAGTAAAACTACTGAAAAAAGTATTTTCCCTGTGCTTGTAAATTGGTGGCAAGCTCACAGACACGATCAGCTAGCTGTTGCAGTGCATTCTGGGACTTGTAGTATCCGCGATGTGCGTCTTATATACTGGCGGGCCAGTTATGAGAGATATATGATATTTTCTCACGTTTGAAATGCCTGGTTTAGATTATCAACAGGCAGTGTGGGAATAGAGGGAATAGAGGGTGGTGCAAATGACTGGCTAATGTCATTCACTTTCTTTGAAAAGAAGATTACAAAATCATCAGCTGACAGGGAGGAAGGGGGAGGAGGGGCGGGTGGTTTGAGCAGGTACGAATATCCTTGACAATGTGGCATATGAAACAAATCTATTTGCATATTTACATATGGAGTAAAATGTGTTCATGAACAGTCTTACCTTTGTTACAGTCTTACAAGGCATATCGGACCTCTATCTGTTGTTACGTCCCCCGGTCTAGGGGCAACCGGGATGCAACATAAAGTGGCTCCCCACTCTTCCCACTCCCAAGCAACGCCAGGACCAACGGATTGCAAAGTAGCACTTTTATTTTGCCTTCAGAGAGGAGCAATGCCCAAAACAACAAACAAAACAACTCAAGGTCATCTAACACTCTTTTAAACTAAAACAAAATGTAAAGTAAAGACAAAGCGCTAAACTAGGCTTACTACATAAAAACAGGAGAAAAAAGGGACCAAACAAAAAGGGCTTCTCCCTCCTACAGTCCAACAAGGCAAACAAAACACCTCAAAGCGTCCAAAACTCACAGCTTTTCAATCATACAAACTTAACACAGCAAAGGCATTGGTTAGGAGTGGCAGAGTGAAGCGCCCTGGGTTCTTGGCCGATGATGCTTAAAATGGCTGCCCTCCTCCAGGCGACCAATCAGAACACAGCAATCAGCCTGGCTGGACCAATCCGGTGCCTCCAGCTGTTCTCCGTCACCTGTGCAAGGAACAGCTGATACAGAAACATCACAACATATGACCTCAGGGTCATAACACTGTCAACAAGTGTGTAACAGCTGTAATGCCCAGGGAAAACATGATTAAGTGATCCCCCCTCCCCCTACATGTGACGGTTTACTTGTGCCAGAACATAGGAGATATTTATAAAGAATGAGGAGAACGTCCATTAGGGTGAAGCCATAAGCCGGACTGCGAGGAGGTACATCCATAAATCCATAGATTTCAGCATCATCAGCGCCGGACTAAGCTTTAGCGACATCATCATAACTTTGACAACTGTGCTCAGAGTAACAAAAAACCTTTGGGGTATATTTGACTACACACACAAACAAATAAATGTGGCAGTAAATGTAAAATGCAACCTCAAACATGAATGGACACACATCTATTCAACAGTCATAACGTCCATGGGGAGCGGCAAACCAAAACAACGTAGGCTAGGCTTAGGTATTGTGTTCAGCAATCTTTCAAATCACACAAATGGTCAGTTTTGTTGGTTTAACACTGTCCGTTTATGGTCAAAATAGTGTCAAAACAGTAAAGGGATTGAGCAAAGATAAGGCCTACATTAGACCAAAACACAACGGTGCAGTAGGCTATTACGACTACCAATTACAAACAAACAGATAACTTAAAAATCCATTGACAGCCCCATCCTGTTTGGTTATCCGACCTAAACAATCAGACTGTTATTAAGCAAAACGAGCAACTTCACAAACTCATTATACAGGATAAAAAGTGGAAAAGCCTGATCGATGTCATTGGCTATGAGAAATGGTAGTATTGTGTTTAGTTCACTTTTCTCAATACACAGCTCACTGTACCCTACATGGCACAAAATGTAACAAATTTATCAACCACCTCGTCAGAACTAGACAGATCCTGCGAATATAAATCCCTTATATAGGTGGTTTATAAGATTTATAGGTGGTTTATAAAAGATTTGCCGACTGATGTCGGCAAATCTCTGGCTGTGTTATCCATGGCAACTAATGCTTTGTGTGCAAATATTTGATCTGTATCATGCAATCATCAATGAGCTGAATGGCTAAGTTTACGTCGATAGATTCCTGTTGCATGATACAGTGTAAATATTTTCTTTAAAAGTGCATTCCAAAATATACATTTAAACTCAAATGGGCTCAATTTTACCAGCAGACCCTCTGCTTCTGAGGTAGATTTCGGACAAGTACCGCTGTTATCTATGATTCGGTGCAATGCCTCTAGAATGGCTGGCAGGCTGTGTATAACTGCATCCATTGCCTGCTATCTAGAGGCCCACCGTGTGTCAGATAGCCTCATTAATGTCAAAACGGTTCCATCCAGCCTTTTCTACTGTTCATCCTCCAATATTTTGTATCTGGGCAAACAAGAGGTCAAAAAAATCCTGATTCAGTGTCAGTGGAACATGCACTGGGTATACAATGGCTAATTGAAAGGGATAGTTTCAGCTTTAATATAACCTTGAAAGATAAGCCAGACACGCGCCATGGCATTCTATCGGTTATAGCTTCATTATATAATCCTCTGGGCTTTGTGGCTCCCTTTGTTCTGAGTGGAAAGTGCATTCTGCAGGAACTATGTCGCCGAAGTATTGGATGGGATGATCTGCTTCCTGCTTACTTGCTCCCACGGTGGGAGGAATGGAAGGCTGGTCTCAAAAGCCTGAAAGGAGTCTGGATTCCAAGATGTCATCATCCACAAGACTTTGGCAAGATTGTGAGTGTAGAATTGCACCACTTTGCAGACGCTAGTTGTGAAGGCTATGGTGCATGTGCGTATCTTCGATTTAAGAATGTCCAGAAAAAGTTCACTGCAATGGCTAAGGTTGCACCATCAAAGATTAAAAGCATTCCGCGTTTAGAACTGTCAGCTGCTGTGGTCGCAGCCAGAGTAAGCGTTCTGTTGAAATCAGAGCTAAATATGAAGATTGATGAGGAATTCTTCTGGACAGATTCTCAAGTCACTCTAGCATACATCCACAACGAAGCCCGGAGATTTCATCTTTGTGGCAAATCGCGTCCAGCTCATAAGGGAGTACACCAATCCAAGCCAGTGGCATTATGTTGAGACAGCAGAAAACCCAGCGGCTCACGCCTCTAGGGGGCTCTGTGCATCAGACATTCTATCAACAACCTGGCTTTCAGGCCCTGAATTTTGTGGAAGGAAGAAGTCCATCTGGAATCTAATGTCACCTGACCTGTTGGTTGGTGATCCAGAGGTCAAAATCATTCAGGCCTTTGCAATAAGAGTGAATGATTGCACAAACATGCTTGATCGTCTGTCGAGGTTATCATCTTGGACAACACTCCTTAAGGTAGTGGCAAGAATCAAAAGACTGACGTCTAGTGTGTGTGTGTCAAACTGATTTTGTGACTGTTGGAGAGCGTGAGAGTGCTGCTGAGGTGGTGATAAAACTTGTCCAACAGCAAGCATTTAGTCGAGAGATAGAGATACTTGAAACCAGAGAAAGTCTTCCACGTTCTAGTTTCCTTTTTAGTCTTGATCCCATTCTTAAGGAGGGTCTATTGTGTGTTGGTGGAAGACTGAAACATTCATCTCTTAGTGAAGAGTTTAGGCACCCGCGCATTCTACCCAAAGACAGTCATATCACCCAACTTGTTTTGCCACACTATCATTCTCGAGTATGTCATCAAGGTTGGAATCAAACTCAAATGGAGATTCGAGCAAATGGATTCTGGATCATGAGTTGCAGCCAGTTGGTTGCGAAGCTAATATACAAGTGTGTTCAATGCAGGAAGCTAAGGCGTCCGGTAGAAGAACAACGTATGGCTGAGCTTCCTAAAGAACGCGTTGAACAATCTGCCCCGTTCACGTACAAATGGACTGCTTTCGACCATTTGTCATTAAAAGGTGTCGGAAAAGAGAGTACAAAAGATATTCACCTGTTTCTATTCTCGAGCTGTCCACATTGAGATGTTAGAAGATCTAACCACTGACTTCTTTATTAATGCCTTAAGATGTTTCATCAGCCTAAGAGGAGTAGTGCGCCAACATTCATTCCTAACAGGAGCTAGGAATGAATTGAGAGAAGCACTTAAACAGTGTGACATTCAGGATTTGAAAACGTTTCTGGCTGAGAATCAGTTTCTGGCTGGTGTTGGATGCTACTTTGGCTCATAGTTTAAGTAGGCTTGATGACCCCTCCCTTAGGACACTTTTTTACGAGGCTTTTCCACCTCCTGGAAAGTTTAAGAGAGAGGATGTATATTGTACAAAGCGATGGCGCCGAGTTCAATATTTGATCGAGCAGTTCGGGAGTCGATGGACGAGGGAGTACCTCCAGAACATTTCCACACGACAGAAGTGGCATGTGGCCCGGCACAATATCAAGGTGAATGACGTGGTTGTTGTAAAGGAAGACATCCTCCCAAGAAACCAGTGGTAGTTGGGGCGAGTAGTGGAAACTTCTATGGATAGTGATGGCTTGGTGCGAAGAGTGAAAATACGAGTTGGAGAACAGAAATTGGGAAAGCATCAGGTTCCATCCAAACCTTCTGTTATAGAGAGGCCCATTCAAAAGTTAGTGCTGCTTCTTGAAAGTGAATAGTCAAAGTATACGTTCACCTGCATACTTGCACAGAAGTTATGCATAATGCTAATTTGTACAGCAGTCTACTATTGGGATAGCAACAGGGCTATAATTTTTAGAATCATGTATGATTGATTTGGTACTGTGATTATCATGACATGATTGGTGGGAGTGTAAAGAGCCACCTCATTTAATGCTACTGATCTGATGAGATATGTATGGGTCGGGTTAGTGGTATATTATTTATGTGCTTCAATG
>JAODLI010002471.1:0-10507 GCA_027575585.1 Percopsis omiscomaycus
CCCCCGTCCTTCCGTCCCCCCCCCCCCCCCCCTCTCTCTCACACACACACCCTCTCTCTCACACACACACAACCACCTTGCAGTGTCCTACTCTGGGGTTTCATGGCAGCCGTTAGAGGCCTTTGGCTCATCTGGCAGCGCACCCCCTTCTCACCTCTCCCCCGTCAACAGAAGCCAACCAGCCAAGCACCTGCCCCTGACAGTTCCGGTGGGAGGCTGGCGACTGCTCCGTTCCAGCTCCTAAATCAGCGCGGCTGTGTTCAGAGCGGTGATACACTGGGCTGACTGAGTCGTGCTCCTCGCTCTCAGATGAAAGAAGAAGTCGCTATAGCTGCACAGAGGAAGCCCTAAAACTGTTACTCATGCCCCAGTTGGTCCATTTGGATCTGGAGCTATGTCTTGTCTGTTTAGAAAGTACTCTCCTTTCGCTCTCACTTCAGCTAAATCACCCGGTACCATTACAGGCAAGAGAAAGACAGGGACAGGGTCTAGGGTACTAAGTTAGCTGTTATGTACTGCCATATCGTTTGGTTTCGCTTAAATGAACTTGTGGAGAGTAAAGTGCGTAGCTGCAGGTTATGCTGTCCATCAGGGACATGACACCCCTTTGAGTGCTCCAAAGGATAATAGAGGTTGTTTTAAGAGCACTATGAACCCTAGTGCCACTGCTTTAGTTCAAAGAGAGCCTGGAGACCCCCTGTCTCTATTCTGATGCATTCATGTTTGCTGTGAACATTTCCCATCACCTTGCATAGGTCAATATGGCCATCTGCTCTCCTCTGTCTGTCTCCCCAGCACCAATCCTTTCTTCTTCCTGCATCTCTGCATGACTATTCTCTAACTATCACATGTTCACTTAATTGCAGTATATTCTAAAAAGGGTTGGCATAGACCTCCCGATGATGTTAAACAAAGCTCTTGTTTGGTCTCTAACAGGAAACTTAGCAACTCAACTTGCCTACATTTTCTCATTCTGTGAAAGAGGGGTTTCCATACAGGCTGCCAAGAGGCTATTTGTCTTGGCACCAAGAGCGTTTGACTTGAAGTACCAGTGTTTTCCAAAAGTAGACCATACTTTTTTTCAATGTGTGTGTGTGTGTGTGTGTAAGGAGAATTATTTCTACCTCTTTGCAACTGCCAGAGAGACCTCCCACAAAGCACAAGCCTGAAGTATTTGTTTCCTGAATGTGCATTAGTAAATACACTGATGAACACAGCTCTGGCCTTACATTTATTATAGCTGAAAATTAGAACAGAATGAGCTATAATTTCGGAATTGGGATGAATATATTGTGCAAAACAATGAAATGGGACATAAACCACTACGGCTACAAAAAAAAAAAAAAAACTACCTTCAAGCTTTTCACAAACGTTCAACAGAGAGGAAATAAAGCAAACAGGAACAGGTTAAACTGTCACAATAGTGGCATTTAGCAGTGACTGACACCAAACAATGTATGCATCGGTTCATGGGAATAAAAACCGGACCAGCAACAAGGCGGCGTTATGCCAAGAGGTGACTGCGAAACACAAATTCTACAAACACAATAAGAGTCAGCAGTGAGCACGCTCCCCTTTCAAGTCACCTGAGGAGCCTCCTCTGCGGCAACAATGGCGTACACCTGATCTGATGTACCTGCCGTAACCCTTGACCGCGCAATGCCCCTTCACAGGGACCTCCACTGTTGACTCAGGACGGGGGGGGGGGGGGGGGGGGGAGCAGCTTGAAGGGGACAATGCATCTCGTTCATTCTTCACAGAACTATGCAGCCAACTTGATGTATGAACTCCCTGCATGAGCCATTGTCCTCCATAACGAAGAAAACATCTGGAAATCCTATCTGTAAAACAATAAATCCTAGTTATTGAGGAGACATACTATTTTAAAGTATAGCTGCACACAGAAAGACACATTTATGGTCACAGACCCTTATGGTTCCTCAGGACTCTGATAAAAGCCAAACTGAATCCTTATCTTGATGAACCGCTCTTTCCCAGAATATACCGGCAACCTGCCTCGGTGGTTATGTAAGCCGACTCTATCTCTAAAAGCCGCCCGCTGGGACTTCATTTGGCTGGGCTCAGACGTGTTTTACTGCTGGCTATCTCTTTGGAATCACCTTGAGTGTTAGCGATGGAAGATGGATAGTGTGCTTTGTGCCCTCTCAACAAGAAGGTTTTTGTATCAGCCAACAGCGGTGAAACAACACCATCAGCAGAGGCGAAGATAAGCACACAGGCACTACATTTCTTCATTACATGACCAGCGGAAACAAGGACAGGAAGTTGCTGGGCGCCTTCGCTGGTTAGGACGCTTTGTTTTCTTTTTCTCTCTTTGTCCAGCCGGATGGGTTTAAATCGTGGTGTTCCTTGGTTGCCAAGCTAAACTCTTTTTAATGACTTGTCTCTGTATCCAAATGCCGGAAAGGATATAAAAGTAGGACTTGAATTCAGAGGGATAACCAGAAGAGACTGATTGTAGGAGCAGACTGTGAAATTACCATTTGGCACACTGTTTTACAATACTGCTGGGAGGTCTGCTAGACTGCCTCTGCATCATCTTTTGTTTGTCTATCTTTGTGGTGAGGAGAATGTCTGACAGGGCATTACGACTGGCCTGACTTCCTACATGACACACCACACAATGTGCCTCTGCTCTGGGGAGAAAGAAGGCAGAGGTGGATGAGTGAGGTAGAGATAGACAGAGAGAGGGACCAAGGGTAGGCGGAAGAACAAACAAGCTAAAGACAGCTTCCCTCCAAAGGGCTTGGAAAAATAATTGTTGAGAGGAGACAAAGGAAAGCCACTAATGACAGCAGGCAATACAAACTGGCCACTACAGTAGTTTCTTTTCACTCAAAATAACAACACAGGAACTGGCTTCCTTGCTGTTGGAAACAGGGATTCAACAGTCTTAACCACAGCACCTGAAAATAGATCTTTGTCTGGCAATAGACTACTATTAGGCTGTTTAAACACAGGGCCAATAGCACTGTCATGCTACATATAGACAGTGAAATTGCCATTGTCCTAGCTGAATGGGTGGTCGGATTTTTATAATGAACCAATAAGAATTGTAGAATGTAGATATATTACAGGGTACATAAAAACATGGTACTGAGGGGAAACCTCAGTACCATGTAAATATAATTTGCAATAGTTCTTGTTGTTACCGATACCAAATTAAGCTACTCAGTCAACTTAAAGCTACTGTACATAGAACTTAGGATGTTTTTGAGTGCCCTGTACTCAATAGTAGTGTTAGGAAATTGACACACATGATACGATGGTGATGGACACTCTCTGCCACACCACCATGGTCAATATAACAGACCTTAAAAGAAAATAAAACAATTCAGTTAACAAAGTTAACAAAATAAGCATGTCAATGACGTTTTATTACTAAACTTCAGGATTCTCTAAGGCAGCAGTTTGTGTCCACAGGTCCCACTAATGTCTTGCAGTGAATAACATGAAACAGTAAAAAAAAATCATCGCTTTTGATGTGTGCTACAAACATCATTAGACACAATATGCACTACAAACATACATTTTCCCCTTCAAGTATGCTACTATACAAAGTGACTAGTGAAGATTGGCAGAGGAAATGTATGTTCACGATTATTTACACACTACAGGTCCAACGCATGTGGTTGTGTGCGTGTAGAAAGCGCACCTCAGGACACGGGACAATTCAATTAGGAATGTGTTATTGTGTTGTGAACAGCAAGCACACACACAGTGATGTGACTGACGGGCTCACGCCAGTTAAGCACTTCAGTACAGCAAGAGGACATTTAAGACTAAGGCTTGTTTTTACGCAGGTAGTAACTGTCTCTCCCGTAGCAACGTCTAATGCCATCCTCAGATTAGAGGTCCTGTAGCATTGCAAGGGAAACTCTCTGGAGGTCCTCTGTCTGGGAGCATGGACCATGCTCACAGATCATATCCAAAAGCTAATCTTGAGACATTACCGAATCGTACATTTTTCCACATAAACATGTGAATATACTTTAACTCTAAAAACAGTGCTTTTACATGTGAATTGATCATTTTTTCAATGTTATTTGACATGCTCAAGTGATGTCTTTTAACAGCTTTTAAAATAGCTGACATACATATACAGTATACAGTATATGTAAACAACCCATTTTTTGGCAATTTATAAAACTTGTGTTCCAATAATGAATGCTCACAGTAATACTACACATATTCTATTAATTTACGCATGCAAGGACATTTCTGAACTCTTTATACTATGGACTCTGACCCTGTCCAAAATAATTTATCCTTAATATTAAAACACAATAAGCAGGACAGCCATTCAGTCCAGTGTCTCTTTGGTTAACCAATTTAAATTAATAGAGCATTTAGTTGACGACTGCTACATTAAGTCTTAGTGAACCATAAGTGTCATCATTTGTTAGGATCAGGAAAATAATACACTACGTCAACATCAACATAGATGCGGATATTAAATATGAGTACCTTCACTTTTAGCACTGGTATGTAAACGTGTGGTGTACAGTACCATACGCACACACACATATGTACACTACACACATTGAGTTTTGGCCTACTGTTACTTTGACTCGTGAAATGCTGACGAGATGCCCAAATGACCACATATGTACATTTGTATATACATACTGATAATAATAATAATTATGAAAAACAGGTTATTTAACAGATTTGCTCTGGAAACCTTCTGTAGCTCACACTAGCTTAGTTATCACGGCTTGATTAAGGAAATGAATTTAAAAAAAAAAGAAGTGCTTCCCAAATTTCCTCTATAAACCTTTCTGCCCAAACATCTTGCATCTCCTTCATTTACACAAGGTATACACAAGGTAAAGGAGGTTTAGCTCCCTTGACCTTCAGTGAATATAGACAGAAGTACAAAGCAGTTCCTGCGGACTGACTGCACAGATAAATACACCCAACAGTCTGATGATTTAAGACCTAGCAAATTAAATGTCATCTGCAATCACCCTAAAGCTCAAGAGTGCAGACGAGACCTTGAGGTTTCAGTTTAAACTGCCACTCTTTTATGTACAGCATATGTCTGAGATATAGCGAAATGGGTCAAGTCAGCCAAATAAAACCCATTCAAGCGTTCACAAATTGGACTTGTCATATACATAAACTGCCTTACATACATGCTGATAAGGCCCTGGGGGTGGTTTGAAATGAAGTGTTTGAAGAGGCTGGGGATGTTCATATGTTTTCAAATGCTTCAATTAGCTAGGTGATACAGCCTTTCAATTTCTCTCGGTGTGCTCACAAGAAAGAAACACAGAATACAGAAAAACAGAGACAAACAGTACACGTGTTGAGGAAGCTTTTAAGGATAAGAGCACTAAACCTCGAGGAGCTATTGTCCGAGTACAAAACAGTTTCCTCTAAGGGGAAACGACTACCCCTCTCCCCCTTCCTGCATAATAGCTGCTCCTAAGACAGTACTGCAGGATTTGAAGACAAACGTCACACCTGCATTAAAATGTCATAGATAAGTTACAAACATATATAGCTGCACTGAACTATAACTGTGCAGCATTGTACAATAATGCAACATGTAAATCTAAAATCATCTCAGGTTAACTCTGTTAATCAGCCTGAATACAAAATAAAAATAGAAATCCAATTTACCTGCTCATTTAGTTTGTGTAAAATCCATTATCCATCAGCAAATCTAGAATGCATACCATCTAGAAAATTGAAGCATTTAAGAGCTATTACACCCCAACTTTAACAAGCAATGGCGTG
Organism: Percopsis omiscomaycus; assembly: GCA_027575585.1. Lineage (NCBI taxonomy): Eukaryota > Metazoa > Chordata > Actinopteri > Percopsiformes > Percopsidae > Percopsis > Percopsis omiscomaycus. Next base: position 5,767 of record JAODLI010002471.1, read on the forward strand.
AGTGATAAAACATCCCTAACAGATTTATTTCTCAATCATCCTAATTGAAATTCAATAACTTGTGGCTTGATCCAAGTCATATTCTCGTGGCAGAACAGGAGATAGCTTCACTAATAGCTGCGGTCCAGTGATTTCGTCTTTTGTAATAATAATTACACGATTAAAATAAAACAAAAACTAAATGAAAAAACAGTATCACAAATAACTGTACAAACAATCCATACAGAAAGCCCCTCCCACAAATTAGCCTAATAAAGTTTGTTAACCTTTCTGACATGGTGTATCTACATGATGTATTGTGCAAAAGAAACATTACTTTCTATTATCAACAAGAGAGGGGTCATGTGACCATAACATCACTTCCTGTAGTTCCAAGTCCTTAAGATGGTAAGGTATGCATACAACACTGAAGCCTTGCCCTCAGGCTACAGTGAAATGGCTCCGACAGTGTCTCGATCACAATGTTCACTCTAATCAGTCCAAAAAAAATAAAAAAATCTCTCCATGAGCTCTCTGGGCAAATGTGTTGTCTTGACTGGTATAACTTAAATTAACTAACCCCTTTATACACGCTTCAAATAAGGTATTTGTTTTTATCACAGATGCCTCATTAATGCCTGTCAACTTCAAAATATAAAATTACAGGGAATTTAAAAACGCAGAGATAGTAAAATTGATTCGTTCTAAATATATATATATATTTTTTTTATAGGTTCATTCATCCACTCTGTAGAAGCTTGTGAAAATGACCACTACCACGCTGTACAGCTGTATAAGATAACCTGATCATAACCCCCCCCATACTCAGAATGTAACCTCCTGCTATTAAGCGTATTAAGCAGCTCCTTATACGAGAACAGTACAGTGTTTGTTGTATGGGATGCTTAAAAGAAGATCACGTCATCGTTGTTGTCCTCAGGGTTGATCCTGTGGCTGAGAGTGAGCCCGAGGCTCTGGTGCTGGGCCTGGGGGTTAGGACTTGGGCCCTGGGGCTGGAGAGGGCTGGGAGGCTGGAGAGGGCTGGGAGGCTGGGGACCAGACTGAGCGGGGGGCTGGCTAGGCGGTATGGGGGGTTTCTGCACACTAGAAGGGTGGGTGCTGACTGTGGGAGTGGAGAACTGGCCCTCTGGTCCGCTGGTGTCCAGTTGACTGACTGGATCTGGAACAGAACATGCAAAACAGCATTTAACTACATCACCACCTACAGCGCTGGTCCAACTACGACTCACAGCCCCCAAAATAAAGTGGTTTGAAAAATCTAGCAGCTTGCAAGCCCAAGTGATTGGTATGAGGGGACACACGCATAGATATTTCCAAATCTTGACCAGTGCCCCTCCCTGATGTCCTGACACCCACCTAGAGAACCTCTGTGCACCAACACTGGCCCTCATTCACGCAGCTGGCATCGTTCCACCTGAGTGAAGTCTGCTGTGTGAAACGGAGCCGGGGCGATTGTGATGAGGCTGGATCAAAGCATTACGGCGGCTGTGTCGTTAATCAGAGCCAAGCTTATGGATCAGCGCGATGCGTTTACGCAGGGCGCGGCCGGGCACAGGCTTAGCACACCGGAATGTGCCTGGGTGGGGCGCGCGGGTGCCCGGGTGGAGGGGAGGTGTGTGTGTGTGTGTGTGTTTACGTGTGCCCTAACCTCACTTTTAACGAGGAAAACGTACCCGTGGGGTGATGGAGGGCATGGGGCAGGGTTGGCGCAGACACCGGGTGCTGTTGGTGGGGGCTGACGGAGCGCTTGGCCTTCAGGGAGTTCTCCTCCCGGGCCGTCAGTTTGAGCGGGAGCATTTGCTTCAAATCCACAGAGGCTGTGAGACGCGACAGAAAGACAGGCAGGGGTAGACCCAAAGAGAGAGAGACCGCAACTGGATTAGACTGTGAAATGAGAGTGCGCTACTCGACTATCTATAGCAGCGAGGCCCCGCTCGGATGTTATTTAATTTAACGGAGGAGCCATCCTGTTTACAACCGCTAATGTGATACTAATGAGACATTTAAAAATCCCATTATCAGGTCAGCCCCGGTTACTAGAGTCTGTACTAGTACACTAGTGTACTAGTACAGAACCACATGTCAGCGACTGAGAATGACACAGAAGCCGCTGTACTTTACCATGAACCACCTGCGTACAGTAGGTCATACTGTAATGGTGTAATGTATGCACCATTTGGTCTGTCTGAATCCTGTCCAAATGTGTAGACCCAGTGTAGGCCATAGCTCTTGGGGTTGGGGTTTTACAAAATAACAATAACTCGTTGGAAAAGTGAGGTGTCACTTTAGGTTTACTACCCTGTAGGCACTCAAGACTATAGCCTGTGACAGGATTGTGATGTTTGACAGCTTCTAGGTTCTAGAGGACGACATCCACAGGACAAACTGCTGCCTCACCAGTGCTATCAGTACGATGTGAGGCCTTAACGCTCTTCCCTCCCTTCTCCTTGCGACTGCTGAGGGCGGCCAGCTTGGTGGGGATCTGCTGTTGGACCCCCACGAGCTTGTGCTGCTGGTTGGTGGTGCTGAAGAGGTGAAGGGGCACCTCGGTCTTCACCGGCAAGGTGGCGGGGCCCACCTCGCGCCGCAGCGCCACCTCTGGACGTTCCAGGTAGTCTGCCGGCGCCACAGACATGCTGCCCCGCACCAGGGGCTTCTGGGGCAGTGGCACGTCAGAGCCACTGGTTGAACCGGTGATGCCAGAGGACAGCAGGAGTTCACCATTCAGACTGCCTGAGAGAGGACCCACCTAGATGGAGAGACACTTAGCTGTTAGCTGCTAACAGATGATTGTTAAAGTTCTCAACTTTGACTGTATAGCATCCCAAACATCACCGCTGAACGTTAGGATGAAATATTCTATTTGGTTGTTGTATGGAAGCTATACATCCTTTTTTACTTCAGTTTAATGTCGCTTTAAATGTTAGCATGGGTCGGCCGTCAATTCACAATTGCTGCAAATTGCCAAATGAAGCTTCACGGTTAGTGCGGGAGGTTCATGAAGGACAGCTCTGACCCCGGCACACTATCAGAGGCGGCCCTAGAAGCGGCTTCCGTCAAAAATAGACAAGGTGTGTATTTTAAGCGGAGATCCGCTTCTGAAACGTGCCACGGCGCATTGGGTGGATTCACAAGCATCGAGTGGCAGCAATCAGCTCCGGCGACCGTGTTGCCGAAACTTGACACAGCCGCTGTTGGTGGAATTTCGAGGTCAGACTATACTGAAATTATTCATTTATGGAGGAATTCAGTGTGGGATTTAAGCTTTAGCAACTCTGCGCTTGTGTGGGTAATGTATGAGCGCTTGTCTTTAAAAAGTACTATGAACAACAACTAAAGAGCATCTCATCTAAAAACAGAGGACGCATAGAGGCGCACACATGCACAAAAATACACTCTATAAATCTCCTGTGGGCTGCTGTACCATTAAGGAAATACTATCTGCTGAGGAGCAGGGCATTTATGGGATAAAGAGAGAATCAGAAACACATGCCACTCTTTCTGCTGAGCACACAGTTTGGCAAGGCTTTTGATGTGCTCCAAAGACTAGAGGACAATGCAGGCACATGCACACACAGAAACGGGAAACGTTAAACCCCTAGTCCCTGTGCACATAAAGGCGAGTCTAACTAAACAGACAGGGCTGTTAGAGAAGCCGAGGAACAAGCAAACAGCTCTCATGACATCAGTGGGTTAAGGACAGTAAGCGCATTGTCCACTAAATTACAAGCTTGGTAGACAGACAATCCAGGGATTAAGTTTAAATCATCATAATGCAAACTGCCTTCAGTGGAAAGGACCATATTACTACAACACAGGCTCAGTGTGTGTGTTTAAACTGTGTTTTAACACAACTGTTGGGCTATATTTAACATTATAAGCCAAATTCTAAATCTGCTGAAGTACTGTAACACCTATCAGCAGAACTAGACATGGGCCACCTGCACCATCTTACACTACACAAATCTAAAATCAGTGCATCTGTGACTCGATACACTGTACAAATTCTTCCTGAGACATTCCTATTAGTTAAGGTAGGTCTATAAAGATCATGGGGTTTAGATCACAATGAGGGAGAGGGCTGAGAGAAGATGTGGTACCTAACCATAATAAATAGAAAAGCTTCCATATTGAAGAAACAGTGTTTTCCAAATATGAAAGCTTTCCAAGATGTTGTAGTCTGGAGTTGATTTGGTTCAAATATTTAGCTAAATTAATGAAAACAGGCAGCAGTTTGTGCTTCACTTGGTGGTGCGATTGTAAAACAAGTCCTCCTGGAAACAAGGAACACATGACAAATTTGGCACTGTCCAGTTAGCAAGAATGCCAAGTAGCTACCTGTGCCCTCGGGGAGAACGGTCTTTTCAAAGTTTCCTGGAAGGGGAACAAATTTCACAAAGTTTTCACATGGTTTTTATCAGTTTGAGATGTTCTGCGTGCTTGTGGTTACATGGTAGCTAATGACTCACAGGTTCAGTTACTAATGTTATTTAAGGACAAGAATTTGTCACTGTCACTCTCACATTGACTATTGGGACTCCATGTGTTCTCAGGCAAGTTACTAACTGACGCATGCTCATTATATGGTTGTAATATGGTTGACATACCATAAACTGGATATCTAAGATTATTCCAGTACCAGTGGCAGGGCCACTCAGATGAGATCGTATGTGTGTGTGTGTGTGTGTGTGTGTGTGTGTGTGTGTGTGTGTGTGTGTGTGTGTGTGTGTGTGTGTGTGTG
>JAODLI010002472.1:0-10507 GCA_027575585.1 Percopsis omiscomaycus
CGGAGGATAAGACACACCCGACTCATATGATTCGTGATGACACGCCCCCCTTCGGTGGGTTCGGTGAATGTGCATATAAAACTGGTGGGGTTGAGTACATCCAACAAGGTTAAGAACCACTGCACTAGAGAAAGAACTGGGTCTTCTAGGTCAGCGTTTCTCATATGGGGTTACTAGTGCCCCTAGGGGTGCTTTGAGGTACTACAGGGGGTACTTGACAATTTTGTAAGAATAGGCATCTATTTGGTCTTTAAATAGACAATGAAGTCGTTGAAATTCCAATCTGTTTTCTCCTGGAGCTATTAAAAAGGGTTAAATTGTTTACTTTACTTACATTATTGTGTAATTTCTTCAGGTTAAAATGAACAATTTTCATTCAATACTCATTATCAAATGCTGTATTTCTGTTTTTCTCTTCTATGCTTATATTTAAAAAAAAGTTGTAGTCCGGTAAAGAGGTACAGTACGGAATTGAAAGGGGGTACGGAAGTTTTGAGAACCACTGTTCTAGGTCACAGTGATTTACTGGTAAGATCTAGATCACGAAACATGGGAAACTATAAAGTAAAGTATAATGCTGGTTTGTGATGAAAAATAAAGACTCACATTTGACATTTCAAAAGTTATTTTTTCTTTTCTAAAAATAGACCTGTATAAGTGTGCCTACATGCACACAATATTCAGGATACTAAAGGATAAAGGTTATATCACTGTGAAAGTCATATTCAATACAACCTACTTATGACAAATATATGTTCATCCAAAATAACATTACCATGGAAACTGAATTTGAGGACTACAGTAAACCCCAGTATGACCCGCTGTCATATTCAGAAGATGAAAGTAAAGACATATGGCACTTATTAACTCTGTAAACAGGTGACACAAGCAACTAAAATAATCATGTAGGATGTAGTAAGTGACAGAAAGTATTTCAATAAAAAGCTACACTCCTCAATTTGTGTCTGGAATGAAACCAGCATTGCGAAAGCATATTGTTCTGGCTCACACTGCTCACATTGCTGCTAATGCTGATTTCCCATAGCACCTGAACCAGTGCCTTGCTCAAGGACATCTTGACAAAAGGGAAAGAGGAAGGACTACTCTTTCACTCTCCCTGCTGAGGTTCTCTTCCAGCGGGTTTTAAAACAACCAGCCTGGTACTGTCAGCTCCGGGCCACCGAAGGCCTTCACCAAACCCCGGCTGCTCCTCAGGGCTTCTCAGAGCTCCACAGTGCGGAGGTGTCCACGGGGAGACACTGCTGCCACCACACTCTGAGGAAGACACTCTGAACGCTCTACGGTGTTACCGCAACATGACCAGTGGGCCTTCCCGGGGTGGCCTTTATGACTATGGCCACAGCCCTGGAACCCTCCTGCAAGAACCACAAGCACAGACGGTACCGTATGAAGATGGGCTGGACCGGAGCCAGTATGTTGGTAGCTTGCGCCTCTAGAAAACACTAGAAGTAAGGCTTGCTGGTGACAACAGTTCAACGGTCCTAAATACCTGGCATTGTTCCTGGACATCCGCAACGAGCCTCTTTGGCGCCCCCGCTGGAGCAGAAGGTGCAACAGTGGAAAGTCCCACGGTGGCGTCTGAACTTCCTCTGGATGTTCAGGATGAATGGCGAACCCTGACAAGGGAGGAAAGAGATCCAAGCAGAAGATATATGCAGACTGATAGTGTAGCTGACAATCAACCTAGCTAGCTAGCCATTATACCTAGCCAGCCATCTATATACACAGTACTGTATACTACAGTACAGTACTACAGTCTGATTCTGTAGATTTCGTTGTCCTACCTTGACATGTTGGGTTTTGACACAGACCCACACAGAGTAGGTTCCTGGCTCTACGGGTGTGTAGGACACACTGTAGGACCCATCATTGTTATCAACCACCGTCGTGTCCACAGTGCTAAAAAGAAGAATCTGTAAATTATTGCAGTAATTCATTTTCAAAATACCATGAGGAATATATTGTTATGGCGATACGTGGTTTAGTTCAGGGTTTTTTAACCGATTGTGACCCAGGGACCATTGTTGTTCTAAATTGTATATATTTGCATGATTCCCACAGCAAAACTACATTGTGAGGTCAGGGATGGTCAGGGACCACCTGCAATGGCTTCACAGACCCCAGGGGGCCACGGACCACTGCTTGAAAAGCCCTGGTTTAGATATTCAGTTTTCCAATACGATTTTATTAAACACTGTGAATTAGAGACATTAGTTATCAGAATTTGGGGAAGGTTGGTTCATGGTTGGTTCTTCTAAAATCTAGCGGCTTCAGTATTTGAGAGTGATTACGAGCAACTGAAGATTTGTTTTACCAACTCTGCTTTAAAACCCACCAGTAACTTGGACATGTTATCTTCAATTTAGTGGATTCTACCCATTGGTGGGCGCTACTATATTTCACCAAATACACAAACATCAATATGTTGACAATATTTTAAACTATTCACTGCCAAAAGGAAAATGTGAGGATTTTTAGAAATGTGGATTTGGTGACCAAATGGATACAGGAAGGACCAAGAAAAGGCATTTGATATAGAGTTATTTGATACAACAGTGGCAGGCAATATGTAGTCTCATATCACACTATCACCCTAAAGTTAACACATTCATTTTGGAACAAATGAGAAGGAACATATCTCTTCTCAAATGAGAAGGAACATATCTCTTCTGGATTACATGAGGTTTATTCAGTCTCACAGTACTAGAAGATTTGCCATTTTATTCTAATGGGGCATTTTAAGTTTTAATGTTAAAGGCATAGTATGTAATTATGGCCACTGCGAGACAAAAGGGATGCAATTGACGGTCCCTGCACCACTTACACACATTTGGGGGTTGTGTGCATGTTAATATTTGTCATTATTCAGTTTTTTAATTTATTCATTTTTTTATTCTCTTCTTATGAAGCAAATTGGATTATGAAGATTCCTAACCCCTGCTTAAATAAGTTATACTGACTCACTATTGACTAGTCTATCTCGAACATCTATACCGCCCTCTAGAGGACGAGTTAGAAACGCCATGAAGTAAAAAGGCGACAGGCGCACGCTCACCAGTTTTTCTTATCCTTGTGGACGATGCTGACCAGGACGTGGTCCCCTCCTCGCCCCAGCTGATCCCCGGCAGAGTCCCGGCACACCAGGGTGAAGTGGCCCTGCTGGCCCTCCCGGCCCTGCTCCAGACCTAGGGCCCAGACAGGGACACGTTATTGGGCCAGACACCCACCCACCCACATTCTTTATTTGAATGAATTACACGCTTTCTCCAGTTCAGGAGGAAGGGGAGGCCAGCTAGGATTTTAGCATATACAGTACATAGTTATTGACTAACATGCGTCAAGTTCTCTCTCCCTGCATCGCTCCCTTGTGCACACCTTTGCCTTCGATGGTGGACTTGCTGAGGTCCAGGGTTTTGGAGTATATCACGCCCACCATTGGGTAGCCCTCCACCTCGCCCGCACGCTCTGTGGCCAGGAAGCAGATGCTACTGCCGTCGTCGGGGGCGCCAGCTGCCGGGCGGGGTTCGTAGCCGCTCTCCACCAAGCTGGTCAGCCGTGTCAGGGTCACACCTTTGGCACTGAGGATCTCAGCCTCCGAGCCGCAGGCGAGTAGCCTCTCAGCGAACTCCACGCCGCCACGGGCGTCCAACAGAGCTTGCTGCAACTGCGCCCTCTGCAGGTGGAGTTGGTTCCTGCAGGGTAGACAGATTTGTGGGAAATTGAAGTGTAATACACGTGTGTATAGAATATGCAAAACAATTATGGGGTGATAATCTAGAGCAGGGGATTTCAAAGTCTGAGACTGTGGGCCTCCCCTCAGACAAAGCTTGGAAGAACCCCCCCGCCTTAGTTTACTTTCTTAGTTTGGCTTAATTCCTGGATGCCTATGGGATCATGATAATGTTATTTAATCCCATTAACACTAACAGCCTAATATTGCCGTTTGACATAACTTCAGACTACACCAAATACATAAAAGGTCTGTCCGAAGGCATTTATTTGTTTCTGACTCTGGAACAGTGGGAAAAACAGTAAAATTCTCCAAAGCTAGTGTATCTCTGAACAATCTCTTTAAACAAATCGCACACATTTAGGCTAATCTACGTGATCTTCTTTTGATAACTAATGTAATATATGTTCCCTTCCATTCACAGACCCACCCCTAAAACTGTTTGGAGCCCCCCTGGGGAGCCCCGCCTCCCACTTCGAAATCCTCTGATCTAGAAGATTCTACTTTTTACTAAAGAAATGCCTAAAGGCGATAACTGGAAAATCAATGATTCTGTCTTTCTCTCCATGCCTGCGTTGGACCCGCAGCTCCTCTAGGCGGCGCAGGAGAGACACGCAGTGTGCCTCCACAGCGCTGGCATAACCTCTTGCAAATGCCCTAATCTCATCCGCCGTCGCTTCTACTCTAGACAGCAATGTCTCCTGGGATAGCTCAACCTGTGACAGAGAAGAAATAAAGTCACTTCCCCCCCCCCCGGGGATTAAAAACACACTGTTTTATCTATCCTATGTTCTATAACATAAGAGCTGCAACAATTAATCGATTAGTTGTCAACTATTAAATTAATCGACAACTATTTTGATAATCGATTAATCGGTTTGAGTAATTTGAACAGCAGGTCCAAATGATCTGATTCCAGCTTCTTAAATTTGTTTCTTTACTCCTCTAGGACAGTAAACTCAATATCTTTGGGGTGTGAACAAAACAAGACATTTGAGGATGTCATCTTGGGCTGTAGGTAACACCCTTTTTGGACTTTTAATACACCAAACAACTAATCGATTAATCCTCAGTGGGCGTCTGGAATTCCCCTTGTGGTTTAAATCAGCATTACAACATTTGTATTGTTCTGGTTTAAAACCTTCATACAATCGAGGAGTGCTCCTTTAAAGTCCTGTTGGACTCTAGTTCCAACACACCTTCCTCAGGGACTCTTCCAGGCGCTCTAGGCGAGGGCGCAGGCGTCCAGCGATCAGCTCTCGGATACGGTCGCCATGGCGATCGATGACATCCCGCGCGGGGCAGCAGCGGTGGTCGCGGTGGGCGGTGGCACCGCACTCCAGACAGACGGGCCGGTCGCAGGTCTCGCAGAACAGGCGCAGCTCCTGACCCGGGTGCAGGGAACAGAGAACGGGCCGGGACAGGCGTCCCTGCGCCTTCAGCTCCTGGACGCACTGGACGGTGTGGGACGCCGTCCGCTTCTGGCGCCTGCACACACACACCGCAGGGGGAGGCTGCCTAACGTCGTCCAGTTTCACTGAGCTTTACAGTAAAATAACCCCATCTTTCTATATGGTCTATTCAGATCCTTCTCACTCGCCTTCAGCTTTTCTGTTGCTTTTGCCCCCTCTTACAATAAAGTCAGAATAATATGTAGTAACATCTTCCCTAATATGTCCCTTGTTTGCATTGGTGATAAACTGCCATGTCATGGATAAAAGGCTGATAAACTTTACATAAGCGTACATATTTTTAGAATGGCTGACCCCATTGGTGTCCTCAGATTTAAAGCAAACCTAACTTTACGTCAGTTGGAATGTGGTAGTGGTCCAGTTTGTCGTCCTTCGAAATGACACAATAAACAATAATACAGATCGAAACATACATTGCATTGCACCAACAGCAAATTATATTGTTTAGTCAAGTCCTCACCTGTGTGCTTGGCAGCAGAACTCACACAGGTTAACACAGCAAACCTCGCAGCGCTTATCTGCCTCCCCTTCACTGCACAGGTCGCAGACTACAGAGTTTTCGGCCATCAAAGTTTCCAGAAAAACTTCGTCCAGGGCCAAATGATCGGTGGTCAGGCCGTCCGCCCCCGACAGAGGAATGTCTACCTCGGAATCACACTCGGGACACAGAACGGTGATCTCGGTACGGTCCCGGGACGGGGACTCGCTGCCCACCGACGCGGTGCACTTCCCATTTGTGCCGGACACAGAAAAGGGTTCAAACTGCCCAATGCAGTCCGCACAGAAAGTATGCAAACACGGTAGGATCTTGGGGTCGCGATACAATCGTTTACAAACACCACAAACCGCCCTGGTGTTCACGATTCCGTTTTTTAGATCCGATTTTGACTCCTGGGTGGCAGTCACGTTTTCTCCATGGTTGGAGACTGACATTGTATTTTTCGTGACCTAGGCTATTCGATACTAGATCCAAAATAACTATTAATGTAGTAAACAAAACAATGAGAAAACATATAGAATTCCGCCCTTCTCCAAAAATGTTTTCGATTCTGTAGACTTTTATGCGTGCTTTGTTTGTGCATAATATGCATAATACCATCTCAGATTAAAGAGAAGGATCTTACATTACATAATATTAACGATCTCATTTAACAATCCATCTGTGGAAACTTTTCTTCAGTAGCCCACCCCACTACACTTACTGCTACGTGTGACACACGACACTTCACCAACAACTGACCAATGAGAAACCTTGCATTGCGTGGTCTGAGTTCTGGGCTCCAGAAAGGAAGAGAGACCGGGACCCTGGACTGGTAGGCCGGGATTCCGACTGTCTCCCTCTACCGGTCCGACAGACCAGACCACACTCAAGCACTAGAACGTATTACACTGTAGAGAACATTTATAGTAGAGTATAGTAAAAGTTTGTTAAACATTTGTTAAATTAAATATTTATTATGTTTTTTTCCTTTAATATGTTGCACTTCACTTTTCCTAAATACAGTGTATAACAATAGAACATACAGTATATAAAATCAAACAACAAAGAGCATGTAAACATGTATTGACACTTCCCTAGAAGGTTGCCTCATTTAATCTACAAAATATACAATATCACTGACAGCTGCGTGGCTTGCATTTACTCCTACACGCAATGCACACACTCAAACAGAGTCACAGTTAATAAATCATGACTTTGAATGGAAAGTTTCCAACAATGTGTGGAGTTACAAGGCTGAGTGTATGCAGTGTGCATGCATGTGTGTGTTTAAACACAAACACCAAATGTCCCCCCCTAGCTTACTGTTTGTTTTGAAGCGGTGTACAAGCCACTAAGCGCTCAGCTGAGGGAGAAGCATTTTGTCACGCTGGTATCAAGTGGGATTCCAGACACAAATCAAGGGATGTCCCTTTCAGGGGACACGGCGAGGTTGCGTGCACGCGTTTGGCATGGAGTCATTCTAGACGACAGTTCCATAAGACAACGGTTGTTAGAGCAAGTAAAGGAGACCCCGTCGTGAATGACGCTCCACTGAAGGTGAAGAAAGTCTTTGCTGAGACGCCATCACCTGCAAAATAACACAGAGGGTGTACACATCCGAACACCAGCAGGATAGTCTAGTGGTCTGGGTGTTAAACTCCCAGCCGGAAGGTTGTGTGTTCAAGCCCCAGAGTTGGCCTACCTGTAAGCATCCTTGAGCAGAATACCTAACCCCTATCTGCACCATGTAATTGTAAGTTGCTTTTGGATAAAAGCATCTGCTATTTGGAATTGTAACACCTCATCTGGTAAATGTAGATTTTAATGAGATTAAGGGTTAATGAGATCCCTAATGGTTAACACAAACGTGTTCTGAATGCTTACCTGTTATTGTGGCCTCAGCTCTGGCAATCACCAAACTGTTTTGAATTCTGCAGGTATAAGTGTCACGTACTGTGACTGGCTGATAGGTACTGTTGAAATCAAACATCCCCCCCGAGTTTTGGGAAATCGTTGTACTTCCATTAAGAATGTTCCCTGTATTGTCCAACCATGTGACATTTGGTACTGGCAGCCATCGTTTCGCCTCAGCCGTCAATATGTCTTGCCTGACTGAGAAGATCGGTGCTGAATAGACTGAAAAAAGAAAATATTGAGTTGAATATCTTTCGTGAATTAAAAAAAAAAAATCACAAACGTGTTCTGTAGGGTGGACGCAATAATTGTCAGCTTTGATTCTGTGTGAGGGGGGGGCAGGATAGTTTAGAGGTCTAGGTATTGGACTCCCAGCCGTAAGGTCGTGGGTTCGAGCCCCAGAGTCAGACTACCTGTAAGCATCCTTGAGCAAGATGCCCAACCCCTATCTGCTCTATATAATAGAACAATGTAATTCTATGTCGCTTTGGATAAAAGCATCTGCTGTAACTGTGTTAGACAGGAATTCAAAGTGGCGGATAATTTATTCTGAAACTGTTTCAATGGAAATATCTTAGGGACTCTTCCTTAATCCTGCACTCCTCCATTTGTATCTGGTTGTAACCAACGTAACATTCTGAGAGGCTAACACTCTTCTACTCTCCCCCCAAATAAAAATAAAAGAAAATGTGGTTCTAGGGTTGCTATGAATTGAGGAATGTACCTACCAAAGCATATTTGTACACAAAGCTTAATTCATTACCACCTGTAAAATGTATAGAAATCATAACATACACAAAGCATTCAGACTGAATGCGCATGCCTCTCCAAGATTTATTTACAGTCTTTAAATACAGAAAGCAGGAAGTCAAGACCTCTTACCCGCCACTCTTAGGTCGATGTTGACCGTCCCTCCACCCTCGGAAGAGTCAACCGCACATTGGTACAACCCCCCATCGTTTATCTGGACGTCCCTCAGCAGGAGAGAAGCATTCCCATCAGGTATAGCATCAGTAAAAAGCTCTGTTCTGCCTTTGAAGAGAGAGTTCTGATCTTTCAGAACTACAGATCCATCCTTGTATTGGTAGACCAGTCCGTGAAGCCCCTCCTTCTTCCAGGTGATTGACACGTCGCTGGCCTGAGCAACTCCCTTGGACATGTGGAGGAAGCAGGTGAGCAGCACATCTTCTCCAAGGTTGGCAACAGGAAATCTATTTCTGCTCTCCACATTAAACCCAGAGCCTAAAGAACAAGACCAGAAGAAAAACACATTGCAAAAGGCTTGTTGTTAAAAGTTGTTAAAAGTTGTCAGAAATAAACTAAAATTAAAAGAAAAACTTGTATCTATTTCATTCAGATGTCAGAGAAGCAAGAACCTTGAAACATTCATTGGGGTGCTTACTGTTACTTTAACACCAATGAGCTAGCTCAACTGGAGAGTCCCGACCCAAAAGGGAGCAAGCTGGTTTGGAGTGGGTCGCGAACGTGCGCTCCATCAAAAACTTAAACTTGTATAAGTTTATCGAACTTCCGATGGTCATGCTTTTTCATTCAAATGTGATGTACCATTGACAAACATTATTAGACACATAACAAACACTTATTATCTTACGCAAAGATACACACCCATGTGTTCCCATACAGGCAAGTAACACAGAAAGGGCAAAAGTGGACATAGTCTTACATTTACAGCATTCAGCAGACGCTTTTATCCAAAGCGACTTACAATTTGTACATTTGTCAACTTTTGCAAGCAAATAACATTCTCCCAGAATAAGTGCAGCATCATGTTACTTCACTTATGCATTTCTAGAACATTACTCGCTCCTCAAAACAGTCAATAATTGCCTAAATTCCAGCAAAGTGCTTAATATTCTAAGAGCTGATCTAACAGAGTAGAAAGTTTAATTTGTTTTTAAATTTATTTTATTTTAAAGGGAGGATAGAATAAAGATTGTTAGTGGGATTAGTGCTATGAGATAGAAAGATCGGTGGCTGAGGTACCGAGATGGATTTTTAAGAGGTGGGTTTTAAGTCTCTTGCGGAAGATCGGTAGTCTTGATCTTAAATGGTGTATATTCCATAAGAATGTGGATATTAATCATTTCTACATGTCCCATAACAGTTTGGATCTTAATCTTATTATCCAATTTCATACATTCCCACACTTTTCAACATATACGTAGAGAATCGTTGGTATCTGAAATCTTATAAAACATAGTTGATATTTTCCAATCAATGACATGACCTACTAATATGACCTACAAACATACTGAATACCTGACCACAGGCCCCGGTAGTAAGAAAAGGCATGAGTAGACTAGAAGATGTTGGTCTTTACAGTACCTGAGAGGCTCACGGCTAAGATGAGAATGATGAGTCCTGCGAATAGGACAATGAGAGCAACCATACTGCAAACAGAGGGAAACATGAAAAACGAATAAACAAATAAAATAATACCCAAGCTATATAAAACATGTCAAGGCAAGACTTTCAAAAGCCACTTCACACCTCCAGAAGATGATCTGTCCCAATGTCCCAGCCATTTCTCCAGACAAAGGGGTACTGTGTTTGGCCTAAGATGCAGAGAATAGCGTTACACCTTGTGTCAATATTGCCTTTAGGGTGTGTATACTCACTTAAACAGTCTGTTTTGTATCTTAGCAACATACATCTTTCACTGAAAACAAAGTAAATAATTATCTAATATAATATAATATAAATATTATATTTGCACTTCATTTCATCAAAAGGAAAGAAAATCATAAATAAGTAATTTAGTAGATGCTTTTATCTGAAGCAATTGTGAGTACTGTTACAAGTATTAAGGAGCAGGTAGGGGTTAGACATCTGTTACAAGTATTAAGGAGCAGGTAGGGGTTAGACATC
>JAODLI010002474.1:0-30835 GCA_027575585.1 Percopsis omiscomaycus
CCCCCCCACACACACACACACACACAAACTTTTCTGGACAGTTGCTGTGGAGGACATTTGGGATTCTGTGTGCATCCTTTAATATCTCTAGGTTAATATAGTTTAACCATGCATGGAAATGTGTATGGTAATATATTATTAAGAAAGAAAATTAACGTTTTTAGGGTATTAGCTAAAAGGTTTTCCGTTGGAGTTACATTTAAAAAAAATGTCATATCTAATTTTATCGCGACCATTACGTCCCCCTCTGCGTTTGCCCGTCACAATCGCCTGATCCCGGCTAATGAAGGGCCATTCTGTGCAGCTCCAGAACCGGCCAGTCGGACGACAACCTAGCCGCCGATGGAACGCCTCCGGTGCTGCTAATGCATCTGTTTATTTTTCATTAACACAAACATTAGGTGTCGTTTCTTAGCCGATCCAGGCCAATCCTCATTAATGAACGTGCCAGTTAAAATGAAGATGAAAGCACCAGTTAATTATCTTCTCAAACATTCTGTGAGACAGATTAATTCCTGGGGAAAAAAAGAGTGAGAGAGAGAGAGACCCTCGGCTCGACTTGTCAACGCGTTGATCTGCAAAGCTGTTTATAAACTCTTGTGATAAGGGATGAAACCCGAATATCTGGCAGTCCCTCATTAAAGATGTAGCGTTAAGTCGTGGAACCCTAATCCATGAAAAAGTGGTGGTGTGTCGACACTGTATTGTCAACCTGGGCAGGTTTTGCCAGTTGAAAGCAAAGACATGGATTAATATACATCGGTGCTCACGTTGAAGGGTACAAATACTGGATTTCCTTTATTCAGTCCATCATTCAACTGATCAATTAACCAAACTGTTAGTCACGTAGTCAAATTGTCAAGTTGTCAGAAAAATGTGTTTAGTATTTTGCATATACAAATTTAAACTCAAATCTGGCAAATGCTTAACTTTTTGGGTGAAAACGCGTGATTGCTATTTAAAGAGGAAATAATTAGTACATTTTGATAAGTTATTTTAGTCATTGCTGTTTATTTATTAATATATTACAAATTGAAGGAAACTCAAACCACCAATGTTTTTTGAGGATCAGAAAGTTTTAAAATGGCTGACCCATAACAGGGTAAATGTAGGCCTGTTTGTTGCCTTTCGGAACAACAGGCTGCCTTTTCGTTCCGGGGCCCTATTATTCTCAGCGGTGTTCTAAATAGTGAACAGCAGGCGGAGGGGAGGGAGGCTGATTCAAAAAGACTACTGACAGCCCCTAATCTGCATGTTTGCTGCTTCATTAGGAAATCATCAAAGTGTGGAATACATTGTCCACCAATCCCTCTGCGAGTGGCCGTATTTTTCCGGCTCTGCAGGAAACTCTGGTTGTTAATCGAAAGTGAATCACGCAGACCGGGCTGTCCGCGACGGCTACACGCCGGCTCAGAGTCTTGGCGCGTGAAACTTCCTTTAGTGCCGACGTAGCACTCCCTGTGTGTTCCGTATGCGGAGGAGCTGCAAGGTTTGGTGTGCGTGAGGTAGAATATGTGCGTGTGTGTTATTAATTCTAAAACACCTCTGCATGCTCACACACAGCCACATGCCGTGTCCGGCAGTGATTACCCACAATGCATCACGACACACACACACACACACACACATACACACCAGCGCGGGTGCCGGTGAGCTCTAATGTAACACACTGCCCTAAAATATCTCCCTAATGACGCAGCTTGTTTAACAGAGGAGGGGGGCGGAGAGGAAGGGTCAAGAGGGAGAGGAGACGAAGTGGCGAGGAGAAGAGTGGAGGTGGTGGAAGGGAGATACCAAGTCCCACGCGTGAACATTAACCCTGTTCGGAGGCCAGGGTTCGTTCTCTCTCTCTCTCTCTCTCTCTCTGTCGTCTACTACCTCCCACTTACTGTCCCCCCGTCACTTCGGCCCACACTCAGGGAGAAGAGGGAGGGAGGGAGAGAGAGAGAGAGAGAGAGAGCGTGCAAGAAGCCCCGTCATGTTACATCACTGCAACCCTGGCGTTTGCATGCTAGCCGCCTGCTTCAAATTCATATATGCGCATGCCTCCCACTCCTACAGAGCAGGAGGCAAATGGGTGGTTTATTGAGGAGCAGGGTAGGAGAGAACCAGGGGGGTGAGGGGGGTGGAAAGAGGAGAGTATGGATGGCTGGATGGATGGAGGGAGGGTGCCCAAAGTGTTTAGTCATGGTCCTGGGTAATCTCTGGCGACCTTGGCTTGGCTTGCCGGATTTCCGCAGTGCCGCATTAATGTGCACACGGTTAGGACATGGGTTCTTCACGTGGTCTGGCCGGCTGTGTCTTTGTCTGTTGCAATTCACCTTTTATTTTTCCGCATAAAAGCACTTTGTTCTAATCATCTCTTTTCCCTTCACTCCTGCTCCTTTGGTTTACTGGTTTACTGCTATTTGTTCCTAATATGTGTTGTTTAAACCTCTGTATGCGTGTCTGTAAATGATTGACTGCCTTCTTAGCCGGTCCAGTGTGGGTAAGGAGTAACGTCAGAGCTTACGGCCATTCCTCAAACCCACGACTCTGTAATCACATGGCTAGCAAGCTAGCTAGAAACCAGGGCACACCAGTCGAAATGTTGAGTTTTTGTCTTGTGCGGTACAGCCATTATATGTAATGCCGTTTTGGGACCCCCGGGGAAATCACTTTTCTCCTGCCCTCGTCTGCGGGGACACTACAGAACTAGTAGGGATATAGAATCTTGCTCAAGGGCACTTAAAAAATAACATTAAACATGATCACTGCAAAACTGGGTACACCCAAAACATATTAACGTCAAACCACATTTATTGACAAAAATGTTAGTCAACTTTAATACTATTGTCATCTGAAAAGTTGTTTGTTATCAAGCTCTATTATCCATCTCTTAACTGAGAGATTGTGAATTAAAGGTAAGGTGTAATTTTAAAGGTACGCTCTTTGACTGTAGTACCCTCATGAGCTCTGTAGGGGGAGGAGTAGAAAAGGGATCCAGCCACTCGGCACTCAGGTGTGGGAGGGGCATGTAATCACATGGCTATGTGTTTCAAACCAAAACAACGGTTTTGTAACACATTATTTATTGTGGAACAATCCTGCAATCTCTTTTTGTGGACGAATTTATGTTTTCACTCACTTTCTGGCTCATAGCTAATTCAGTTTCCTAATGTCTTCTACTCAAGATAGCAAGAGAAGACGTACCGATATCTCCTATGAAATGTGGCTTAATAGTATATTACCGGTAATACAGTAATGTCCAAAACAGCACAGCAGTTAGCAGAAACCCAAGTTAGCATTGCCACTGATTGTTGAACTGCAATCCAGCTTTACTGTGATGTATATAGTGGAGCTCTGGTTTTAGCATTTGCTCAATAAGAGCTAGTGTTTTTATCTAGTGTAGTTACTGCATAGATTCTGTTTTAATGGCTGCATCTCTGCTGCTTTTAACAAGCTTTATCTGGTGAAGTAGCTGAAGGTGGCATGGAATGTTTTTCTGCTAAGGTTTTCTGTTGACGACCACTTCTTAGATTTGCCTTTTTGTTTTATTTTGCAAGATTTCTACCTTCTGTGCAAGACACTTGGGTCAACGAATCATGCTAATGGATAATCATTCGTTGGTAACCGTTAACCGTACTCCAACACTATCACTGCAAATTTCTGGTTTTGTGGAAGAAGCATTTTAGTGTATATAACACACAATACAATTCACACACACAGCCTTCAGTGCGTAAGCATTCCTACTGGCAGGTCAGAGTAGTGATTTGTGTATTGCCGTTTAATTGCATTGCTCAAGGGTAGACTTTGGCGAATGATGTTGCACCCGTGGCATGTGTGCTGCTGCTACACTAAACCAGCAACCTCTCTACCTCTAAGTCAGTTATTCCATTGATAATGTCAAGGTTGCAGCAAGTGCTGCCTTTCAACACAAGGCCACACTGACAGATCCTATGCATCTCAGCTGATTATTGAAGTACTCCACAGAAAATACTGTTTTTCATTAGCTGTGCATTGGGGGAATTGAATGAATTGGTCTATTGTAATATTCTTCATGCATAGCTAGCCTGCAGCCCAGCGATAAATAATAGCACTTTAAAATTACATAAATTTTTCAGTGGCCTGTTGTGCGCTGAAAAATCTCTGTGGGAATGCCTTTTCTTTCCTAGCTAAGAGGCTCACTGTTTTTGTTTTTTTTATCGTAATGGTGTAGAGGTCCAAGGAATATGCTAATCTGTTGTGGAGTTTGCTCCTTATACGCCTACTGGTTGATAATATTATTAGTCTAGAGAGGGAAATTTATTGATCTAAAAATAACTGAAATGCAAATGTATATTCTAGATTAACATTTCAGTTCAGAGGTTACATTTTTATACTCTGATTTCCTAAGCGCCCAATAAATTGTTTTTCATAGGCCTACGTGACTGGCTTCCCCTGTGCTCACCTACAAAGTCCTGCATACTTGCCAAAGACTTAACTCTAAATATTTATCAGGAAAGGAAAGTTTTGTAATTTTTGTATTTTGATAGGGCAGCCTTGAAGTGCAAATAAACAAGAACACTTCAAACAGTACCAACAGCACCATCTGTAGGTTGAACATGTGTTACAGTAGCTGCTTCATCTGGTTGGCTCAAATGAATGCCAAGTGAAACCACTGTGCTCTAATGCACCATAGTGTTTGGTTTAAACTAATCTCGACAGTTATCAACTGTCCACATCACAGGGCCAGCTTTCTGAGTGAGCACTTAACAAATTAGAGAGCTATTGTGAAGACCCTGGTGAAAATTACATTAATTTCCTTTACTGTCTCTTTGGATAGTTTGTTTATTCTATGGCTGGACTACCATGTTATTACTTGGCCTGGAATGCAGCTCCTCGTCGGTGGAGTCCTTAAAATTGGGTTATAGGTTTTCCATTGTCAAAGCTAACTGTGTGAGTAGCGCTAATTGACAGTTGCCCTGTTCTCAGAAAAGATGTCATAAAGGTGGGAGGAGGGGGTGGGGGGGGGGGGGGGGGGTTGGGGGATTAAGGTGCACACAGACTCGCACAACTTTCAACCAGTGATTTTCTCTCTTACTGAAATTAGATCAATCTATGATCATTTATTTTATTTAATTTTTTAAAACTCCAATCCCTATAAACGAGAAAGCCCAAATGAATAATTGAACTAAAATTCCCTTCAGCAACTCCCCAGCTTCCTGTTAGTAGCTTCTCGGTCAGAGGCAACAGGGGCCTGCATAAATTAATTGTGTATATGCTAATGCCAGCTCAGGTTGCCAGAAATTCCATTTTGTTTCTCTGGCCTTTTTTCCGCTTCGTATCCAACTTTCCCCCCCTCCATACCAGTTCCAGGTGGATATATTGTAAATTCAGTTTGCATCACGACGCTAATTTGCTGACACTATGCATGAATATGTTTTTTTTTAAAACTATATTGCACCAAGTATTCACCTGGAATCTCAATGCTATAACTATATGGGTGCTTCTGGGGAAAAATAACGTTGCACAGACTAAGAGAAATCTTCCCAAGCTTCTAAATGGACGAGAATAAGTTGGGCTGGCTTTATATTGTAGGAAATGAATTGTTTTTTTCCTGTCACTTGGCTGTGGGATAAGGAAACTGAGGTTTGTGTATTTGGGAAGTTGTCTTAATATCTATGGCTTTGGGCGATTGTGTGTGTGTGGAATGCAATTGAAAAACTGTTCACTTTCATAGCTGATAGTATTTGACCTGAATATGGAGATTTTAATTTACATTCGTGTTAGTTCTTATAAAGAGGAAACTTGTCAAATATAGCCTTATAATTTATTCTATTCTATTCTACAGAATGGTGATTGATCTTTTTGGTGTTTCTGAGAGCAGACTGCATTCAGATATTCTTTGAACTTCTATACTCAATATTTCATTACCATAGGGCTTGACTCACAATATGAATAAGTGATTGTGTGATTTTTCACGCACATCGGTTTCACACTTTCTTTTGCTGTGTAATTGAGGTTGTGAAGTAAACTTCACAAATGAAAGATTAAATTACTATATTACTTCATCAAGGTTCTTGTGAGGACTCAAGACCAGAACTGGTTATAGTTCTTCTACTTAGGTTTACAGTCGTGCAGAGTCGTGCAAGGTAACTTAACCAAGTGAAGTCAAACCACCTTTTGCCGTGCATCCAGACTCGTCGTGTCAGTCAGTGGCCGATATCACAGTGAATGAGTAGTTTTCATTCCAGCATTTGACAGCAATGCCCTTAAGTAAGGGAGCTTTGGCTATGCTCTCGATTCATGCCGCTAGCTTGAGTCCTACGTGTTCCTATTTGTACATGGTCCTGTTTAACACCCTTGACCTTGAAGAACATAAATTGTATCTATCCAGGAAATGAGTCACACTACCATCGATCTACAAAGCTGCAGGCCTCTGTCTAGTTGTATGGGCTTTGGAGACCTCGCCGCCAATAGAATGCAAAATTTGACTCATTTCTTTATCATTCTCTCTCTCTCTCTCGCTCTCGCCCTCCCACTGCTTCCTGTTTGAAAAAATTGAATCAGGAGAGAACATGACAGTGTGTTAGCTTACACTATATATATATATATATATATATATATATATATATATCACCCAGATGCTGTGCCCCCCATCTGTAGTAGAGGGTCTGAGTCATCAGCTCAGTGTGCTCGAGCCGCCATGGTACGGCGCACAACAACGGGCCGCCAATGGAGCCAATCTCTGCGTCTGTGTGTGTTTCTTATGTGTGTGTGTGTGTGTGTGGATGTTTGAAATCTCTTGGGCAGGATCCTGTAGTCTAGTGCTCATAATAGTCCTATGTGTACTGTAGTACCAACTTAATTTGTGTGTGTGCAGTCAAAAGTTTGGACACGCTTTCCCGTTCACTTGACAGACTTTTGACTGGTACTGTACATGTTTTAGTGTGTGTGTGTGTGTGTGTGTCTTTTTCTCTAGCCACAAATAAGTGTATTTCTGTGCAACTGTGTACATATGTGTGTAAATGTCTACATGTAAACGGACCTTTTTCTCCCCGTGTGTGTGTGTGTGTGTGTGTGTGTGCGTGCGCGCGTGTGCATGTACGCGCGTGTGAGAACAACTCGTCCACCCTGCATCTGCATGTCTGTAGTGCAGCGCGCCAGTGTATCCAGCCCAGCAGCAAGCTGTTGTCGTTGCTGTTGTCCTTGTTGTTTGAGGCATACAGCTCCACACGTCCCAGGCCTGTCTGCCCAGGATGAGAGTGTTGATCCCCCCCCCCCTCACACACACACCCTCACACCTGCCATGTTCGGGATCAGCGAAACATCTGCTCGCTGTCGAGCAGTTTCCCCCAGAATAACTGAACTGGGCGGGACGTTAGCCAATGTCCATACATTGATTTGCCCGGGAGATTCCGGGATTAAAATATCGCTGGAACGCCAGCTGGTTTAGCTGGCTAACCCGGTCAATGCTTGTGCTTTTTCTACAGAATGCTGCAAGTGTGCCCTGCCTGGCGTGTGTGTGTGTGTGTGTGTGTGTGTGTGTGTGTGTGTGCGTGTTGATTAATTAATTAATGTTTACCGCGCGATTCCAGTTTGCCATGTTCTGGTGTGTGTTCTAATTCTACAGTGTCGCAGGGTAACACGGCCCTCAATTATGAAACCGTAGCGGGCCTATATTACTCTGTTGTTCTACCCCACAGAGACTTGTCTCGCCTTTTGTGTCGCTGTGCCCGTAATGATGTGTGTGTGTGTGTGTGTGTGTATGTGTGTGCACATGTCTGTAGGAGTGGCTGCAATTTATATAAGCTAGTAAATGTTTGTGTTAGTGAGTGTATATGTCTATAAGTTCACTGGTGTGTATGCAGGTGTGTGTGTGTGCGTACATTTTGTGTGTATACGTGTGTGTGTGTGTGTGTGTGTGTGTGTGTTTACCTTTCCTGAACCCTCTTTGTTTATTCTCGTCCACACATACACCCCTCCGCCTCTTTCCCATCAGCCCCCTCTCTGCCTTCCTTGTCGCCCGTGCATCGCTTAGCGACGACCGGCTTCAGGGGCCGTTCTCCGGGGGGCGCCGTCTAAATCAGAGCGAGGGGAAATCTGATGCGGAGACGGAAAGCAGAAAAAGATTGGCGGGCGTGTTTATTTTTGCGATAGGAAGAAATCTCCTTCTTTTTATTTTGTTATTTATTTATTTTTACTTTCACACAGTATTTGCATATAAATGACAGGCCGGTAGCTGTCAAAGCGAAGTGGGCGATCGAGAGAGTGAGGGAGAGAGAGAGAGAGACAAACACAAAATGAAGATGAAGTGTCATGACAGTGGAGATAGAGTTGTTTTATCTCTATGGGGAAGGGGGGTAAATGTCACGGCCGTCGTCAAACAGGCAAGGCAGCTGGTGTCAGGCTGCGACAAATGCCCGTTCCAACAATTCGTTCAGCCTCGAATTAAGCGTTTAAGGTTGTCCACCCACACGGGTGTTCAGAGTTAATGTGGCTGGTCGAACCTCTCCTCTGGACTGCGTGGGCGTGTCCAGACCCGAGCGTGATTGACATCTCCCTGACTGTCCAATGGTGCACCTGTTAGGGCCTGACAACTGACACCTTATTAATGATGATCGGTTCTTTTTGAATATATGTTGAGAGAAGTCAGCCAAAATAACTCGGTGTGGGGGACGGGGAGCTTTAACCGTATGTTTCATGGGGAGTTGAAATTGTTAGTTTCACATTGTGGTAAACCAAGTTTATCAAGGAAGGAAGTGTTGTAAGTATGTGGATTTAGTACATTTTAGTTCCACATTTCTTCCTTTTGTCATCATCTGAGGCACAGTTTTAGTCTTTTTATCATAAAATTAGCTTTGTTACAGTATTACGATAGCAGTAGCATCTATCTGCGTAATAGCCTAATCTGAGGGCTGCTAAAATGGCTTGGCTGTGCAGCCAGCTAGTTTACCATTACTAACTATTATGTCTGTCACAGCTCGGGGTCTGTGTATGCGTGTTGGACAGGTTTAACACACACAGACACACACATACACACACACGCGCATACATGCCAGGGCTGATTGGTTTATTGGCAGACATCTCCAGCTTTCTTCCCCTCTCACACCTGCTGGAGGTACTTCAATCACGCAGGTAATCTCCCGCTGCCCGCCGGCGGCAGAGAGGTTGCGTTCCCCACACATCACCGCTACTTTGCCCTTAATTGAGACCCACTCTGCTGCGGCAGCGTTTTCACAAGGTGGAAAATAGCAGGTCAGGATTTGGAGAACTCCTTCCTCCCCCCTCAGCAAACTGGCTGTGAAGTTGATAAGTTCCTCTGGATGGGCCTTGGCCCCGAGCCAGCCATGACACAACACCTCTCGAGGGCAGCCAGAGGTGACAGCCACTTCACCTGCTAGCGTGTTTAGGGGCGCGTGTCTGCGCGCATGTCTGTGTGTGTGCGCATGTGCGCGCGTATGAATATGTGTCGGCAGCCTTCTCAATCTATGTGAAGAAGAAGAAGAGATAGCACCATCTGCAGGTTGAACACTTGGAAATGCTGCGTTAGGCCACAGTGATGTCACCGGGCACTAATTTGAGCCAATCAGAAGAAGAGATCACAGTAACCTATGTTTACAGTGTAGATAGTTGTTTCTACAGTTTTTTTAGTGTTTGCTTGCACTTATAAGATACTATTATATTAAAATGAACAAATATACATTCTCACGGCTATCCAGGGAGTCCCAACTCTTGCACTGAGAACCCCTGGGGCAATGTGAAAATGTGTGTACAGTATTTTGTGCGTTTACCCATCCAACCTTCACCTAATATTTGCAGGTAGAAGTTTTCGCAGCACAATAACCCTCACTGGAACCGTAACCCAGTTTATTTGCAGATTACCTCACTGGCATAACACACTGTTGCTTTATGGCACGTCAGACCTTTAAACTATCGCTTCATCTCTGTTATGTTTTCATTCCAACTTTATTAGCGTCTATGTTGTTTACCCTTACACGTTCAACATTAGATAACGCACTCTGACAAGATTGCTATTTGATGATGTTCGAGGTTTCCCATTTAAAGAGAATCCTAAAGAGTTTTTACTGTTGTCCTATTTGCATTTAATTACAGGCTTAGTTTCGAGCACAAACAAGAACAAAATGTTATAATATCATATAATCTCTCTTTTTACAGAGCTAGCCAAATGAAACAAACATAACAAACAGGAAAATCATAGCAGACTTGACAAATGGCCTCGTCTTTGTTTAATGACCTATTTTTATCATGCAATAGTGTCAGTGTCGGTGTCAGTGAATATGGCTCTATTAAAGTTCTATTTCCATGCAGAGTGACGCACAAACATTTGTTCTGTGATGATTTGGCACAGGCGACAGTTAGCCATCACCATTTTTTTTCCCGCCCAGCTGACAAACACAATTATCGGGAGCCGGGCCACACTCGGAGACAGTACAACACTGACGAATTAGTCCCTTTTATTCGGGGGTCGCGGTTAGCACAGTTGTTGGCTCTTGATGGCTACCGTCATTGGAGAGCTGTTGGAATTGTTTTTTTATCGCTCGGCAGGCTGGCCAATTCCCTCACCAATTGTGTTCCAACCGCTCAGAAGTCCAGTGAACAGGGAAATGTTAATCGAGTTCAATTAGGCTTTGTACCCATGTTTGTTTCCTGCCAAAAGATTACAGAAAATCCCTCCCTTGCTTACTGGAATGAACAATAACCCTCCGTCCAAATGTTGATATCAGCAATTTGGGAATATGCAGACAGATATCAGATGCTCACACTGACATGCCCCTTAACATTGGAGATAAATACGGCAAGGCCTTTTGAAATGATGAGTTTGGACACTTGATTCATATGCTCTCAATAGGTTCGCCTATGGTTGTCATTTTTTTTTCTAAAGAAATATGAAATGAGGACTAGTCAGGACGTGAGGATACATATTTTCTGCTTTAATCAATAATGTGACTATTATTAGTATTTCTACCAGTTTCACATACATCGTTATGTTTTTATTATTTTGTTCAACAATCCTTTGTACCAAATATATGGTGCTATCAAATACAGCCTGCTATTTAATTTGTCGCCTATCTAGGCAATGTTAAATGTGATTATCCTCTACAGTTTCCAGGAAATGAATGGCTCTTTTGTTCTTCTGTGCTTTTTTTTTCTAAACAAATATAAATGTTGCACAGAAGATAACCTTTCTACCGGGTTAGCCACCTGTTTTCCTATTTGTCTTCTACAAGCTTTGTAGAAGACAAATGAGGGTGTTTTATTCTGATGGTTTTTGCTGTAGTGCTTTGAGATTTCTATGAATACCACAAGTTGTTAAAGTCTTCGAACCAATTTGTTCAAGTTCTAAATAAATGCGACTAGACCTCTTGTCGCCATGGCAACAGTGAGCACAGTCATGGATTTTGTTTTCTTCATATTTTGTCTTTACTAAGTGTTGCCCACTTGTCGATTAGTAAGTTAACTCTTGATGAACTTAGATGTCAACGTCATTGAGAGCTCTGGGGGGGAGGAGTAGAGAGGAGCGCCAGTCACTTAGCACCCAGGTGCAGGAGGGAGAAGATCTCTCAGTTTCAAACCAAAACAATGTTGTTGTTTTTTTGTAATGCAGATTAACACAGAGTGTCCTTTTAACCGTGAAACTTTGAAGGAATGTTTTGTTTGTTACTGGCTGGTTGCACTGTATGCTAGCTAGAGTTGTTGTCAGGTGTAGCTGTCAGTATAATATCGAATAAGTCACTCCCCCATTGTGGTGAAAAAACGTATTTAGTATACCTTTAAAAACCTAGCAATGTTAGACTCTCACCAACATCAAGATATCTGTCATCTAGCCCACAAAGTGACACACACACACACTATGCTATAGCACGTATCTCTGCAGCCAAGTGGTTTCTCTGCTAAATAAAACATTTATGGAGGCTCAATTAGTGGAGCCTGTTGAGTGTGTGACAGCTGTGCTCGCCAGCTGTTTTAAGAGGAGAACGCAACGCAGTGAGGTGAAGCGAAGGAGAGGAGAATGTCAGGAACACACAATACTGTATGCGTGTGTGTGTGTGTGTGTGTGTGTAATGTGTAATTGTGGAATAACCAGGCAGGCGTTTGTTTTGAACGTGTACTTTTTAATATGACGTGGTTGGTTAGAAAGGTAGTGCAGGTCTTAGTTAGTTCATGATCCCAAGTAGGATATATATATTATACTATGTATATTATGTGTTAATAATATAGGATACGCTAGTTAGTATTAGTTATATTGCAAAATAATCTGAACAATAATGTACAGATACATCACATTGGAAGCTGTTTAAAGGAGAGGGAGGTGGGGGTATTTTTACTTTTGATATGAGTTCCCTTTTCCACCAGAAATAGTTTGGAACAATTTATTTACAGTCATTTACTTTCCAGTAAATACCAATCTCACATCCCTTAAATAACGTCTCAAACAGAAGGATTCATGCCAAAACTAGACTAAACCTGTTTTGAAAAACCCTTAAACAAAAATCTGCTTGTTAACACGTCCTCAGTGTGAATCAAAGGGGTTAATATGCCAATGTTCCCTGAATAGTCAGCCATGTAAGGGGACATCAATCAGCGTAGCAGCAATCACGGTGAAACGATTCCCTTTCTAAATTTTCCCCTCGGTAAATGAGAACTCGGAAAGGGCTCAGAGTTCAATTGGAAATTCAACATCTGCTGTGAGTCACATTCTAAAAATATGGAACATGATTCAAACTAAACCAATCAAAAGCCAATCAAATATTCGCCTGCCGGGTATCGAGTTATTTCATGCTTATTTTTTTATGATTTTGTCTCACCCAGTTATTTTCTTGGTAATGTTTTTGTGACACATATATAATACATATCATACATATAGAAATAATACATATCAGCAGGTAGACATGTACAGTAAATTTAGACAAATGTACAATAGTTTTAGGACTGGTTGAGGTCCTAATCGCTTACAGCCCATGTCTGCCCACACAGGCCTGTTTACCTAAGTGGCTGATCAGACCTCTTATCAGGACTGTGTGGGTCCTGCTTGATTGACACCTACCTGACTCAACTGACAACTTCTTTATGACCCGCCCCCTTTCAATCAAGGAAAAGGGCTAAAAAGACAAGTTATAAGAGCGGTTTGGGTGGCCAGAGGGTTGAAGAAAATAAATACAGGGACAATGCAGGCTTCTAATTTTCTCAATGCAATTCAATTCACTGAGGGATATTTATGGTGGCTTTAGTAACATAGCTGTTGCCAATACTTGTGCCTCATCATGAGATGATGTTAATGAATCATATATAAATAGTAATAAATCTTGGCGCGGTGCAGCAGGACAGCGAACAGTGATTGATTGGGAAAATTGATCCACTGAGAACATTAAAGAAGCAGGGCACTTTATTTATATAGCACATTTCATACACGAGGCAGACTCAGTGTGCTTCACATACAAAACTTGTCATACAATAAAACAGGATTTAAAAATAATGCATAAAATCAGAGAATAGAAGCGTAAGAGAAAGCATTTAAATGAAAGTATAAAATAATAAAATCAAGATATCAAAAATGAAAGTGCAAGGTTTGCAGTTTAGCAGAGAGCACTGGTGAACATAAACGTTTTCTCTCTAGATTTGAAAGTAGTCAGTGTTGTTGTTGCATAGTAGCTAAACGTTGCCAATCCATGTTTTGCCCTTACTCTGGGGACAGTTAACAGACAGTCCCAGATGACCTGAGGGGTCTAGAGGGTTCATATTTTTAAAGCATTTCAGTTATGTGTTTTGGCCCTGAACCATTTGGTGATTTATAGGTGAGCAGCAGTATTTTGAAATAAATTATCTGACACACGTGGAGTCAATGCAGGTAAGTTGGGAGAATATTTTGGTGGCCTGTAAATAATTAATAGCAGAACTCGGGGAGAACATTTAAATACAGCAGAAAAATATTCAAAAGATGGGAAAGCACCAAATGATGTCTGTTTGGCCTGAACTACAATATTGAATAAAACAGCGGCTCCTCCTCCTTTTCTTAATCAAGACCTGCATACATCCATAAAGTTAAAGTTAGGAGGTTTCCAAAGGCATGGTTTCCATAAGAGAACTTTAATTTTCTATAAATAAATAAGTATGGCATGTACAGGCAGCATGCCTCTGACATTTTGCCCGGACGGTGCAAGGCCGGCGGTATCACCAACTCAGACGTAATAACAATTTCGTTGGGCACAAGGTGGTTTTTCTTTCTCCTGGGCACGTTTGCTCATTTCCCGGCTTGCCATGACATAGCTTGCGCCGCAATGGCCGTGGGGCCGCAGTAGAGGGTGTGTCAGTCAAAATCAGGTGGCGCAGTGCTAGTTTGGTGTCAAATACAACCAAATATTGCGCTAGCGTCTCTAGGCGTTGTGTGGTAGTTTCCGGGCTTTAGACGAACGTGCACTTAGCACATACCTATCCATTTTGATTGGCCGTAATTGACAGCCCCCACCACTCCTACTGATAATGTAAGCATTCTAATCCAACCCTTTTACAACTGAATACTGCCACCGATTACCGCTACCACCACGTCCAGAAACTAGCAAAAATTACTTAGCCACACCTTAGATCAACTTGTGCCATGGACTTGCGCCGTGCGTCTCCGCTTGTGCCTTGACTGGGAAACTAGGGCCCTTTTTAAGTGTTTAGCTTACTTATAATCTTGACCTTATGCTACTATTGCTTTGGTGTACTGTAGTTATTTCATCGTCTGGGTTTTTCATAAAAGCCTATATTAATGCATTGTGTCCGTGTGGAGTTTTAAATGCCACGTTATTGTCTGAACACCCAGCCAAAGGCACAGCTTTAGTGAAGAGGCATAAATGAGGAACATGTGGGAGAAAAGGTGTCTTGATTGATTATAGTACAAGGAGCGCTGGCAAAGCCCATGGAAGACGGTGAAATATCTGCTTCACACAGCATGAGGGTACGAGACGAACTTGCCTCAGTTGTGTTTCGCCATGATAGAAATTGGCTTTGTCTTTTGTGCAACCCAAGACTCGTTTAAACACTCTCATGACAATCCCCGCCATAATTAATTGTACCATTAATGTTTTTTTTCGTTCTTTTTTTCTCTCGTTTCAGTGGACGGCTGCACGGACTGGTCGGTGGATTACCAGAAGTACAAAGTGCTCGTTGGGGAACCTGTACGGATTAAATGTGCTTTGTTCTACGGATATATTCGGGCCAACTACACCCATGCGCAGAGTGCGGGACTGAGTCTCATGTGGTACAAAAGCACAGTGCACGGAGACTTCGAGGAGCCCATCAGCTTTGACGGCGCGAGAATGAGCAAGGAAGAAGACGCTATTTGGTTCAGACCAGCGGAGCTGGAGGACGTGGGCCACTATTCCTGCGTGCTGAGGTATGTTGTACAGTATTTTAGCCAGGATTACCTCGACACTTGTTGCTTCTTCAACACGTCAGCTGACCAACTTGTGGTTAAGATTGGAAGGTTGAGTCCCACCCTGGGTGGATTGTGGGCAAGGTCCAGTGATAAACTACCATCCTGACCCCCACATATTGAGAACCACTGAATTAAAGAGAGAGGTTTTTGGTGAGCTTTTAATGAGCTTGTGTCCTGAAGAAGTAGTAGCTGGAAGCTTGCTGGTTTGAATCCCAGACAATCCAGACAAGAAAAAAGAGGTATCGGAGCACCTGAAAACCTAAGAACTTATGTTGCAATGTTAGATGCCAGTTTCTCTCATGGTGCTCTTGAGCAAGGCACCTATCCCTGGAAATACTCCCTGGGCGCTGCACTGTAGTTGCCCACTGCTCCAGCCACTCCACATGATGTGTGGGTGTCTCTATGGAGGGGTTGGGTTAATGGAAGAGGCCTAATTCCAAAGAAATGGACATATTCTTCCCTTCTGTCTAGGAGGCAACTGACTTACACAATGAAATTTCTGTGAGCCATTTAGTCTCATACAGGCTATTCCACGCTATTAGACACAAATGTATGTTTTTTTATTGCGGTGTGTCTTAACCACTTAACCTCTCGACCACAGCAAGCGATCCCCTCTGACTAGATTGTCCTCCATTTTGTGCTTCCCAGCAGTGGCTCAGTAAAAGCGCAAGGTTACGAGCAGTTTCTGGAACCCCGTGGAAATAAATCAAGCCGCTTTTACGCCATAGATTTCTAATGAAACCCATCTTCTCGGGTGAAAAGAGCAATGGAACCCAAATCTTGAGCGGCTCACCTAACAGCATGACTCCTCTTTGGTTCAATTATTTCTTTATTTTCCACTTGGGGGCAATAAGTCATTACGTGCAATTGGTGGATTCTCACTAGTCATCGCCACTTCACTTCTGAAACTCGAAGGGGGATAAGTTAGATATAAAAGGGAAAGAACAGTGATTGATGGCAGAAATATTGAGGAAAGGAGGAGGGAGAGAGAGTAGCTAAGATACAGAGGGAATGCTAGCATAGTGCATGCCGCTACCTTCTTTCCCCGCTTGTCCAATTAGACAGTTGTTTGATTTATGACTTCTATAATCTGGTGAAATGCCCGGCTTCCTTTTCCGCGTATTGGCAGAGGGTTTTCATTAACATGGAGGCACTTCATAGGCGTACAACGGCAAGGTCACAGCCTCTGCTGGGTCGCCTACACCAGGATATATTTTACTCTTAAGCAAATTGATCTATCACACGTGCTTCTACCCCTTTGTACATCTAAAAGGAAAGACGAGCTTCTGTTTGGAATCCAAAATCACACTGTTTTCTCCACAGTGAGTAAATTGAATGAGCCTAACATACAGTCTAATTGTTAATTTAACTTTGAAACAACTTTAAAAGTGTTTGTTTCACTGGAAAATGTTCTTTTTAAGTAACTACACCAACCATAGCTGCGCTCAGCGTGTTTTGCCAGCTCCATTCAGCAAAGAGAATTGGGCTCTCGCTATTTAAAACCATTAACATTTTCCTCCTCAATGTGGCGAGTGCCGTGAATGGATCTGGGCAGTACCGATCCGACAATTCTCTATTCAGCGGCACAATCACTCCCATCAGCTCTGAGCTATTGTGTACTCCTCACGCAGGATGTTTGTCCACAGGGTTTTTGTCCACGATCAGCGTTGCCCCTCCACCGGTCTCCACCATTTAGAGGCGAATTAAAGGGGAGCACTCAGTTTATGTAGGAGAATAACGCAGTAGAACGAGTAGAACCGTTCCCAACAAGCATTCATGAGTGTCAGTCTCACTCGGCGTATCTTAAACGCTCTAATAAGGTTTACTGCTTGCGTGCACCATTGGTGTTATAATTACACCGCGCACATCAGCGGTTTCTTTGTTTGTCGGCGTTAATAAACGCACTGACACCCAGCTCCTCGCGGTTGGATTTGTTCAGGAAATTGGCCAGAGATTATCACAGTAAACAAGCGCATGATAAAGTGCTTCACTGGGTTACGTGCGCTGCATAACGTGCACGATCCCGGGAGCATATGATGCAATTGCATCCATTGCAATGATGCGATTCTCTCTTGAAACAAAATGTCAAAGGTAAATGTTAGACCTCGGGGGTTCATTACATTTTACTATACTGTATATATAGTTTTCTATTCTCTTGTTTACAAAAACTTTTATGAACGTCAAAGGCTGATGTGCCCGTAGCGAGACCGGGTGCACACTTGTCCCCACCAACTAAAACTTTTCCAGAAACGCGGAGGCTACCGCTAAGTGCGACTCGCCGGAGATGCTACTTCAAATACCATAGAAAGAAAAAATTCACCTCCCCCTGCTGGCGAGATAAAAGCGCTAAATGGAGGTTTAAATAAGTAGTGGTATATATAGTATTTTCAAAGGAAGCATTTTTTTTATTTTTTGTACTTCTGCTTATGGCTATTCAGCTTACAGCGTACAATATTGTGCGTGCATGATAATATAGTATTAACTTATTAACCTTGTAGGTAAAGGGCATTTTTTTTCTCGACGGGCTCATTAGTCAGCACACTGTACAGTGGCTGTTAAAAAGGCTAGGAAGAATTATGTTGGGTGTGTGTGCGTGCGTGCGTGCGTGAGTTGGTATGTGTGAGAGTCAATTGTTTATTCTCACGCGAAGGGGCAGTGTATTCTGATGAACACGGCATTACAGCAGAATCGACCACGCGTTACGGGCCAGCTGAGCCACGATGGGACTGTCAAATTAGAATGATTTATAGGCCTATATTAAAATGGGTTATAGTTCGGTTGAACAGAGCCACAATAACACCGAAGGGGCCCGGATCTGCTCGGCCTGGATCACTTCCAGGGCACCGGGGCATTCTGGGAAACAGAGTTTTGATTGCAGCTCATATACCAAACCCAACGTGTGTGTGTGTGTGTGTGCTCTGATTAAGAATATGCGCTATCATATTTTTATTGGCTGAATTACACATGCATATAGAGATTCTTATAATTTAAAATGCAGATACGAAGCAGAACCACATTCAAATTGTAAATAAGGCAATATATATATACCCCAAATGTATCTTTTAACACAGAAATGCTCTTTCATTTCAAAAGGTTACAGCATGACATTTGCATCCACATTTAGCACTGATCGCGTTTGTTGACAGTGGGTTAAAAATGTATTGAAGGAATTATCCGATTTCACGCACATTTTACACACTGTACATGTGCCTCATTTAATTTCCCAATCTCTGCAGCCAAATCCCACTGTCGCTCCTCTCTTTGTCTCCTCTACGAAGGGCCCTTATAGCAGATGAGTACTAGCATATGCTAACATAATACAGTTGAATTATGCTCTTGGCAATGCGTTTTCCCCAAAAATCTCCACTATTTAGAAGCAGGAGGGAGTTTAAAGCCCTTAGAATGATTAACAACAAATGAATCATAGAAGAAGAATCCTGTCTCCCTATTTGTTTGTATATTCGGTAATTGGGAACATGTTATGACTATTTATTTGTTGCTTGGTTGGTTTGTGCACACACAGGCATACACGCCTATGCAGTGTACTGTGATGTGAGCATGCCTGCACAGTGGCAAACAAGGTCTCGTCAAAGAAAGAAAATACAACTATTACTGTTGACATTAATGGCTTCAAAAGAATATATTTGGGGTCAGATATATAGTGCTTTTCAGATGGGCCCATTCCATCCCCCTCCACACACCCCCAGCCGCACACCTGCGGCTGGGGGCTTTAGGTTGTTAAACATTGCAGAATGTAGAAATGTTAGGTAAGGCAGCTTTAAGTTGAAGTAGAAAATGTAATCTAAACTGTCCTCTTCTGTTCATTAAGCAACAGTGAATCCGGGGGAACTCTTTTAACCGAACCTTAATTAGATAAAACACTGTGTTCTTTACAGAGACTGTTTGTTCTTGGCCGTTGACACTCAATATTTTAGTGCCCAAGTCCACATCTGTAGTCTTGAAAGATTTCTTGTTACAGAACTTCATACAAGGGAAATTTGACTCATTCAGCCTTGATTAAATTAACTGTTATTAATGCAGCATGCAAAGTCATCCACCTTTTTAGCTGAGGGCTTCACTCATTTCTGTATAAAATTGTGGCTGAATATGAGACTAAAAGTTATAATAGAAAGTCTTGGCTGCCCCAGTTTCCTCATTTATTCATTTTCCTGCCCTCATTCAACCATGCTACAGTATGTACAGTATGGACCGTCTATCATCGCATTGTGTGTTGTAAATGCACACGGGCACTTAGTTCAGAGGG
Source organism: Percopsis omiscomaycus (assembly GCA_027575585.1). NCBI lineage: Eukaryota > Metazoa > Chordata > Actinopteri > Percopsiformes > Percopsidae > Percopsis > Percopsis omiscomaycus. The sequence continues at coordinate 19,668 of JAODLI010002474.1, forward strand.
CAAGAACACACAAACAGATCTACAGGCATTATATACTGTGTGCCAGTGTCAAATTAAGGCCAGCGCTCAGCTGTTTTCCCGTCACGCCCTGAGGATCTGTGCCGTGCACAAAGAGCTAAAACATCTGCAGCGAGGGAGCCTGTCGTTGCCGCGAGGCTAAAAATACTCACACACACACACACACACACACACACACACACACAGACACACACACACACAGACACACACACACAGACACATGGGGACCGTCCGGGTAGTGACAAGGCACTGCTATTTCCCAGCACTGCTACCAGAGGCTGTGTCTGCGCTTGTTTGCATGATGCAAGTCAATCAGTCTTCCAATGTGTCACTCTCAAGTGACACATTGGAAAATGACAGATGAGATGTGCTGATTTTGGTGTGGCGAGATTACGCCGTTATCGTTTTGGTTTATGCACTCTTAAGTATCTATAAATGTCAATTTTAATTTATCTCCATTTTCCATTTAGGTTTGTTTGTTTAAAATGTATTGCCAATGTTTGACCAGAGGGGGCAGCACTGAGAAAAGACCCCCATAATACATGGACACTGCATGGAGCAGGTGTGTGTGTGTGTGTGTGTGTGTGTGTCTGTCTGTGCTTTGTCCAATCATGTGTCTCAGATTCACATGCAAGCAGTGGTACAACTTAATAATAAATAATAGTTTAATACATAATAAATAAATAGATGAACTAAAATGTAGTTAATCTATCTACTAAATAAAAATAAATATATATAAATTAATTAATAGGAAAATAATCAATAAAAGCATAATGATACAGTATATATACAGTTTACAGTACACATCTTTAAGTGTATCTAATGGCTGGCTACCTGTATGGAGTCATGGGTCCAAATGAACACATAATCGAAGTTTGGCCCAGAGCCAACTGTGTTAGCACCCTTTAAGCACGCCTGCGCCTATACATCAGTACGTAGTGACACGCACATGTAGGCGTATTGATTGGCCAGCAGAGTGAGAGGATCACGGTGTCCGGTAGAGGACAAAGCGTTTTGCGGAGCCGCCGGGGGAGGCCAGGTCCCGGCTCCTTGTGACCCGCTGTGATGCTTGTAGCATTCCTGCACTAGCACTAGCACATTATTAATGGCTCCTCTCTTCAATGCCCTGCAAAGATATTGACCAAGGAAAGTGCTAGGGGAGCGTGTTAGAAGCGCACGCACACACACACACACACACACACACACACTCTTGTAGTCACACACGCTTGTGCACGCACATACACTAGCCCGTGCACACGCACACGCTTGCACATGAACACACAATCTTGTGCATACACATAGGCACCTAATGGAAAAACACACGACACACGATCACACATCCTCTTTTACATACCTACACGCACACGCACACGCAAACACACACACACACACACACACACACACACACACACACACACACACACACACACACACACACACACACACACACAGCCTCTTAAAGGCAACACCCCCACCCCCACCATGTGGACTGTATTAGTATTCGTAAGCAGGAGTGGCGGGTGATCTCTCAGGGAGCTGACAGTTGGAATAGGCCGTCTGGAACACGCTGTCATTCAGACCGAGCCACGGCCCGTCCAATTGATCCGGCCCAGCTGTCACATCCAATGAGAGACGGCGGCCCAAGGAACAGCAGACAGAGGTTATGGATGATGTAGAAGCTTGTGTTCCTGGCTACCTGACCAGGTCGTGCCACCGCCACCGCCCTGCGGAACAGCGGAACAGGGAGCGTGAGGAATCTACGCTACCGGAGTTTGAATTGTTGCATCGTATGTTGTTTAAAGCGTGAGCTGTTCTTTTCTTCACAGCACGGGCCCTCTGCCATGTTAGCATTGGTATAGTTGCATCTACACCAGTGGTGGGCCTTCAGTGTTGCCACAAGTAACACAAAAGTTGCCAGATGCGCTCGGCACTGCGCTCGGCACAAATGAATGGTACATATTGTATATAGTAAAGCTAACCTCACACACACATACGCGTGCACGTAGCGCTTAGGCTACAACCTGATCTACATACATCTACATTAAAATGGGGTTGATAAATTGTCATGTGAATTTGAAGTTGATAAAAGTGCATTTATTATAAAAAATATAAATTGTGATTTTCACTTCACTATTTGATCGAATCAAGGTCGCCCTGCAGGCCCACCTCTGATCTACACCAGTAGGTGTCAGTATACAGTTCAAGAGCCACTGTTTTCGGGGTTAAACTGCCTATTGTATCTTTAAATCTGATGTGGAGCACTGGTTGTAGTCAGGCCAACCACAAACATTCTATATAAACCACCTGAACATACTGTACGAATATTCTTTTAAGGGGAAATTGTGGGTTGAGGACTATGACAGTCCTTCATGGTGATCAAGGAGGTCATGGAAGATAGCTGCTGTGTGGGAGAGCGGAATTAGCCAGCCGTCTGTTTGATGTGGGCTTTCCGAGCTGCTCCATCAACAAGCCAGAGGTTATGGTAGATGCTTACCTTGGTTCAAGGGTGCTTCTAAATGGGCAGAACATTCTAGATCCCGTCTGGCTTTTAGTCCATCACCACATAGGTAATATAATGTATTGTTGATGTGGGTTATGTAAAGTGATGCTTTATGTAGCTATGGGTTGAGCTAGTTCTACGGATGTATGCGCTTTCTAAATGCCATTAACACTGCTGGCTAACACACTACGATCAGTGAGCATTATTGTGTTAACATTAGCTTTGTTAATGAGCTCAAAAGATCAAAAACTGTATATATACATATATACATATATATACATATATACATATGTACATATATACATATACTGTATAAATGATATACAGTATATGGCCAGTAACGTATTGTCTATTCTATATGGATAGAATTCTTCTGAAACTCTGCATAACAACATATTAGTGAGCATGTAGTGTATTTGTGAGCCTTGGCTCGTTTTGACATCATTGGTGGAGTACAGTTTTAATCCATCGGCTTCGCCTCAACCAGGACATCCTTCACGCTCATCCAGATATTTTCCCTGCGCTCAGTTCCATTTGATTAATCCGAGATCAATTAGATGATTTGGGGGCAGGCCGAGGAAAAGGCTCGACGGCGGAAATAACTTTGATCCACAGTCACACGCGTCCACAGACAATTAAGCAAAAGGTCACATATGACAAATGTGCATTTGTTTGTTTATTCGTTTTGTTCATATCGACTGTAACGCTCTTTTCCGCTTGATGCCGAATCTATTTCACAGGCAAGCTAACAAAAAGGCTTAGTTCTAAATTAAAAAATACCTTGCCTTGGAGTGCTGAGTAATGCGGAGGCCTAGTCTTTACAGTTTAAAACATATGCTTATATCTTCATTTAGTCGTGTCTTCTCTCTACATCCCACTTCCCGCTCTGAGCAGAGGAAGCATCAAACAAGAAGCCAGACCATCGCTATCTGATAGCGGGGGGTGGGGGGCCTGACCTTCTCTTCCCTATAATCTGATGGTGTGTTTTTTATCTGCCAGACAAATGTCAGAAATACCATTCCCCAAGCACAATCACTCTGGCACGGTGGCCATCTTTCCTCCCTCTCCCTACCCCCCTCTCTGTCTCTCTCCCTCCCCCCCTTCATGGAGACGGTGGTCAGAGCCAGACATCTGCAATACCGCAGCTGTCAGTCAAAGCGAGACATAAGAGAGAACTCCCGCTGTCTGTCTGAGTCCTGAGGGGGATAATAAGAAGAAAAAGACAAGTGGCGGGGACTCGGGACTGAGCGAAAAGTTTGGCGTTGTTTTTCATAAAACTCAAATTAATTCTGCGAAGTCGCCTTACCGAGGATCTCCCGGGGCCGAAGAACCACTAAACGGACAAACTGCTGGGATGGTGTCTGTCAGATTTCACTACGTGGTGATATGAATTTTCTGGGCTGTTTTTGTTATTTGGTGATGTTATGAAAGCAGTAATACACAGCACAATGACGTGGGCAACTCAAACGGACAGCCGTATTGGAAGGTACAGAATACCATATTATACAGGTATGTCAAGCTGTCAGTAGTTTTGTTCCTACAGCAGGCACGCACCAACTGGAAATCTCTGACTGCTTCTCCGATAGAATGACTGCTAACATCACCAAAACACAAACCGTTCACTATACAATTGAGCAATTTAGCCGTTTAGGGTTACAGTAAGTACTGGACATGTATGTAGGAGCAGGTAGGGGTTACAGTAAATAGAAGTACTGTATTTATAAGCCGGTAGGGGTAGGCATGTATCTTGTTTAAGGGTACTTACAGGTACAGTAGGCCCATGTTTACATTCACATTTACAGACTCTTTCCTCCAATGCGGCTTACAATTAGTAGATTTGTCAATAACTGAATAGGTCATAACCAGTTATCTGAAACAACATTCTGTTGGAATAATGACAGCAGCATATAATTTAACTATACATTTGACAACATCTGTTACCTATTAACATATCATTCAATGCTCAGAATAATTAATAATAATAATCAGCCTAAATACCAGCAAAGTGCTTAATTTATAAAAGAGCTGATCTAGCATAGAGCAGGAAAGAAAATAACAATAATATTAATAATAATCAAAATGAATATAGGGATAGAGACAGAAGATAAAGGATCGTCATAAAGAACTTCAGTTAGAAGGTGTGTTATGAGGTAGAGAGCTCAGTGGATTCTGAAGAGGTGGGTCTTAAGTGTCTTCCAGAAGATGGGTAGGGACTCTGCTGTCCTGACTGCTGCAGGAGGCTCATTCCACCATCACAGCGCCAGGACAGAAAACATGTTGGACATGGATTGAACCTGAAGTCTTTCGGCTAGGAGGCGACCTCCCAGACCGCAAGGCACCTCTGCCAATGAGCAAGGCACTCGCACGCTGTGGTTTGGCTGGGCAGAACTCAAAAGGTCGTGCGCGTGAACAGTACGCATGGCAATACTGAAAAACACAATTCCCTCAGCCACCGCCCGCCAATCATTACTGCATTATCAAAAATGTCACCACTGTGACAGTTTTAAAATGGGGTTTGAGTGGCACGGACTGTCTGTAATGCGCTGTACATGCTTAGTGGGGGAAAGTCCAGTGCAGCTTTGATATTCCTAGCACGAAGCTGTTTGCATTTGATATGCACTACCTGCTTACGCATTACACTCAGGAGGCCCGGGGGTCCAATGAATAAGGTCATGACAGAGTTAAAAGGCAATACAATGGAGACAAATTGTTTATGCTTCTTATAAAATCAGGTTGCTAGCATAAAGATGAGTTGTGGTGGCGCGGAATGAAACTGAAAAAACATTGTGAATAACATTCTCCAGGTAGCGCCGACTTTTTTGTTAAATAAACTCCCGGGTCAAGTGAGAAAATGAGTTACTTACAACCAATGTTAAATTTATTGAACTGCAAGCCCTCTATCACAGGTGTGGAATGAGCTTTCTAGTGCCACCTTAGACAGGTGAGGTAGATGGCCCATGTATCACGGCTGTCGCCGGTAACTGTGCGCTGTGCTGATTTGCATAATTATGGACCACATCCAAATGAGCTCCCATTGAAATCCTGAGGGTAAAATATCACACACAGGAAAAGCATGTTAACATGTTTTTGGTATGTGAAAGTGCCTGTTTGCGTGCGTGTGTTTGGACCAAAGACCAATCTCATTTACTGCTTATCCCGAGCCCTTGTTTTACAAGCTGGGGCGTGCCAGTTGGGCAGGATGCATGCCGGGACAGAGATGTTTTTCAGAAAGCGAGAGGGCCGGCCGGATTATAATTGAGGCAGGTTGAGCTGGTTGTTTTGTGAAACAGCGCTCTCAGACAGGGGCTAAGTGGGAGCAAGCTGGCCCGGAGTCAGATTCAGGAAGCTCGCGGCGCTTAATCACCGCGAGCCGGCGCCCGTTGACAGCTGAGTAAGGAGGGGAAGACACAGGTAGGGCACCCAGACCCCACGCCACCATGAGCCATGACCTTCGTCCCGGTCCTTAATATTATAGGACCTATAAAATAATGATTTAGGATAATTTGGCCATGTGGTGTGCTCGCCTTGGCTCTGCTTGAACCGAATGTGCCGTCGGCCAGATGGTAACCGATTGAAACAGCACTGTGCGGCCAAGCAACACACACACAAATAACACAAGAGCACGTAATATACAGGTTTGCGCACACACATGTACGAGCACCCCTTGTTTACCACCAGGACACTATGCAATGATTTAACATATATACACTGTAAAAGTGCATAAGTCCGTTGTAAAAGTGCATAAGTCCGTTGTAAAAGTGCATAAGTCCGACTTAAAAGTGCATAAGTCCGACTTAACCTTAAGATACCTTGCGGTAAAGTTGTATTTATTCAACCCAATACTATCCAAGTTAAATATCACTGTAAAAAATGTGACACTTTAATTAAATTGAGCATAGGTAATTGAAGAAAAAGTTAAATTGATATTATTTAATATTTTTTTACAGTGTACAGTATGTTAATCCTGCTCCAGTCGGTCCGATGGGAACGTTTTCCTTCACACCATCTTTTACAACGCTGAAGTGATGGACGTGACTGATGTGCTGGCGAAGCAGCTTAACCTTGTCCTGACTGCTAATAAGCTAACTGGAACGTTGCCATGCTAGTAGTGACATCCCATCACATTTATATGCGGGTTTAATTTTACAGTAGATTTAATCGCCTGCGTCATGCAGACATCACTTTTTATAGAAGGTTGCTTCTCTTGTTAAAGAGAGGTTCAGGTCTAACATTTAATAGTGACCTATTTTCCAGCCAACTATGAAATCAATTGTCACCGAAATCAGGATGAAACGTAATGACATTTGTGGTATTGTCAAAAAAAGGGCTCTGTTTTTTAATTTCTAGGTGGGCTTTAAACCTCTGTAGTGCATACCATATCATTGCATTGACTGTATTAACGGTTAAAGGGTTAATCAGGGGTAACTCCTGGAAAGAAATCCGATATAGCAGTGTTTCATTGCCCTGTGACAGCATTACACCATGCTCACAGTACCTCTTAATGAACCCAACAAACCTTCTCATCTCCTCCCATCTGTACACTGAGACAATATTCTCTGTACGCTATTCTAGTAGGTATTTGAAAGCCAGCTCTAATGAGTAATCAGCAATTATTTCATCATCTAATTTCTATCGGAGTGGAGTTATTTTAATTAAGAGATTCATTAGGTTAGTTCATTAAATTCCCCACAGGTGCGGCACGATCTCCTGAGAATTTCGAATCAATTCTGGCACCTGTTATTTAATATCCGAGCGAACAGGCGCTAAGTTAAAGGGCACGATCCCTCTGCTTTATGAGCTGTAGGGGAGGAGGCAATAAATGCCTAAGAAAAGAATTAAAGGCACACTCCCTAATATATTTCCTCCTCTGCTCTGTGCGGGAAAAGTGTGGCACGGGGAGGGGGAGAGAGCAGTGTCAAATGTCATTCCAGTCACATATTCCTCCCTGCGAGGTGTTGGACACCTCACTGACCACTGCACATAATTTCACCCTCTTCACCACATATTGCAGCTCCATGTCCTCTGTCTGCCCTTAAGCTCTATAGTAACTGTCAGTCGCACATTTTCTCCTGGCCGATACGTGCGCTGCACTATCATTGCCAAGGCATTGCGTAACCTCCGCAGTGTTGACCCACTTGACAGACAGCCTCACCTATTAATGCTAGCTATCGGCTAGCTTGTTATCGCCCTATCTCCAGTACACAAGAGGGCTCCCCCCCCCCCTGCGGAGAGATGATTCTCCACCCTCAGGTTCTTTGTGTCGGCCTCATGAATATTACACCTGCGGCGAGGGGGAGGGGAGCGTGAGAGGGCACCTGGCTCTACGGAGTCAAAAGGCGCCCGTGACGGACGTGAAATGTTGGAAAGACATCGTAGGACAACCGTTGGCCCGGATCATCGATCACTCGGGCTTGAACAGATGACACAATTCTCTCTCTCTCTCTCTCTCTCTCTCTCTCTCTCTCTCTCTCTCTCTCTCACGTGCTTCCAGCGGGCGAGTTTATCGGCGCTGGCCAGAATATTTAACAGGGTAGCGAGAGGGCCCGCGGGACCTCATTTGCACAGGTGTCCATCTGTTAGCAGTTGTCTGGGATAATCTCCACATCATGTCACATTTGCATCCGAGCTTCAGGAAAGCGGGGCGCACATAATCGGACCACCCAGCGCTGGCCGGTCTGCGGGGTTGGAGATTTGTTTATCCCCACTGTAGCGGGGCACCAACCCGTTAATCCACGTCGCGGCTAATGCCGCGCAATTATGTGAGGATTTACCATGTTTGTAATTGTTTGTTGGTTTAGCTCAGTTTGTGTAGCCAGCTTTGGGTGAAAAATTAGCAGTGAGATTTTGCTAAACGCCGCCAGTTTGTTTGGTCTTTTAACTAAGCGTGATTTGCTGCAGTCAGCACAGGGCACTTGTCAATTGAGACAGCCCTATTACCCGCGGCGGCGGGAACCTAACGAATTCTTTGATCACCCAGGACCAGATTTTTTTCTTCTTCTATCAAGGGGTGCAACTTTCCTGTGGGTCAATGTGCGTATTGACCTACATGTTCAGAATTGGCCGAGCAGTAGTTTTAATCTGAAAATGTTCCCCGTCCTGTTAGTGCACCACCCTTAATGGAATACCCTGTTACATCCCAAATACACATGTATCAGCAATGGTCAAATGAATGGCCTGAGGCTGAACCTGATGTATTAGAAGAACTGGATACGGCACTTAACACGGCTTCCGTGGGTTTTCATTCTGAGCATGAGCATCGGTGTCTTCTGAACTCTCACATCAAGCTTTACTGGGCTCTAGGTGACTTCTAAAATCTCACATTAAATGTCCTAATATAACTAATCGTTAAGTAGTATCACTGCTGCTCCTTACTGAAAAGTTTAGGAACACCAGCAAAAACTTTTGGTGCACCACTTTAATCGACATGAAACGCAACACATTAATAAAAAAAACTAAACTAAAACTAAACAAAAAAACAAAAACAAATAGGGGGCGTATTAGCAAGTTGCATTGGTGTGCCTAGTTAGAAAATGTAGTCGCACTGTCGACCAAAATGTGACTATTACAGAGACACTGCTATATTTTACAATTACAATTAGGTCACGCTTTTATCCAAAGCGACTTACAAATACATGCTGCTATTACAAGGATCAGATAGGGGTTAGGCATCTTGCTCAAGGATGCTCAAGGTAGGCCAACACTGGCATACCATACTCTGGAGATTCAGGGTTCTGGGAGCACTATAGATAGGCCTATATACAGAACTAGGTGAATTAAGCTAATTATTGAATTAGCTGGTTTAGTGCCTGACTGAGGCAGATACACGGTTAATACTTCGACTTAGTTACTACATTTGTACTTCTACTGCAGCAGGTACATGGTGAGTACTTCTACTTGAGCAGATACTGTACATGGCTAGTACAGGAGGACACATATGGTTATTGCTTCCAATTTCTGTACAGGTTTTCCCCGCGTCACGATAACATTGAGGCAACACAATAACATATAATAAAATGATAAAATGTTTACTCCACCTTAAAAAAAATCCAGCGCAGGCGAGCGCGGGGCCTCCATGCAGTCTGTAATTTAGCATTTTACAGCCTCTCTTTGTCGCTTTACAAATTACATTTTCTTTCTCCATCTTTCTTTTTATGCGTATGACCTGGCCGGTTGCAGTGCATCAATCGCGGCGAGTCATTTTCTGCTAGCTCGCACTGTTTCTGCATAACGCATGGAAACAAAAGGCTCAATCAATCTTCAAGTGCTGTTGACATTCGGGGCTGTCGCTCCACATTAGGGCTCTTGTCCCTGCCTGGCACACACACGTACACACACCCACACACTAATGCACCCACACACAAATGCACACAGCCACCCTCACCCATTTTCTTTGTCTTTTGCCATCAATAATTCCTGAGTGCTAGGTTCATCAACCAAAGAGCCATTGGTATTCATACTTGAATGGGTTTGAAAGCGCGCCGTAACGTTGTGTGAATTCGTAATGGTCCGAGCCACAAGGTATACGGAAGCAGAGGCAATTCGCCTTGCCGATTCGCCTCATGTCAGACTAGTCTTTTCTTTGTGATGCCAACGAGAGCATCCATGTAGGATTTGTCAATATGAAATGAATGAACTTCAGCTCCTAGACTGTGAGAAGAACTATGGAATTACATTTTTGTGATATAGACAGAAGACTGGGTGTGCATTAGATATTAATGATTGATTTTCTTGCTCAGTATACAATGTTTTAGTATTATGAAGTTTTTGAACCCATATTGTGAACCCATATCATTCCCACTGCTTGCAATGTTCCACTGAAAGGGTTTATATGATCAATAACAAAATAGTAGTTATAATAGCTTTTACATAAGTGCACATTTAGTTTAGAGGTTTCTATTTTTTTGTTGTTGTAAGGGACACTCCTCTATTTAGGATTGTCGAAGCCAGCATTACAAAAACATTTTGGTTTGAAACTCCTACACCTCTCTGACACCTCCCCCCAAACCGCAAACACTTTTGTGCTCATTAGTCAACAGTGAGATCGCTATTGAGGAGTGTGACTTTCTTAGTCCAACGTGTTACAGTATACTCTTAGTCAGAACTCTTTTAGACACTGTTTTAGGTATCTCAGTTGTAATGTGAATGTTAAATCGGTAGATTTTACAGGACTGACGTGCTGGCATGTTTTACTGTTGTAGGAACTCCACATACTGCATGAAGGTGTCGATGTCATTGACCGTGGCGGAGAATGACACCGACCTCTGCTACAACTCCAAGATGAGGTTCTCTGAGAAGGCCGAGCTGAGCAAGAGCAAAGATATCACCTGTCCAGGAATCGAAGACTACGTCCCGCCCGGGGTGGAGCCAGAGATTGTGTGGTACAAGGTAGGTTGCTTCATTTCATTTCTTTCCAAAACGCAGAACTGCAAGATAAATATCACAGAAAGTATTTTTCTCTGACCACTGAATTCTGTATTAAGCAGTTCTTCCATTTCAAACCGAACCCACTCTGAAAATAATTCACTTACGGTCGGTGGTACGCAAAGTCTCATTAGCTTGAAATAACATCTATTTTCCCAGTGACTCAAATCGCCAATAAAGAAAAACCACCCACCACTGTACCTTCTTAAGACTGAAATTAGTTATATAT
>JAODLI010002475.1:0-10504 GCA_027575585.1 Percopsis omiscomaycus
GTGTGTGTGTGTGTGTGTGTGTGTGTGTGTGTGTGTGTGTGTGTGTGTGTGTGTGTGTGTGTGTGTGTGTGATTTGATGATTGTTTTTCATCTCTATTTCTCAGCCAGCACCAGATGACCGTTGGGGGTCGCGACCCCGCTCCATGGTGCGTTCCTTCACCATGCCCTCGTCTCAGAGGCCACTGTCGGTTGCCTCCGTCACCTCCATGTCCTCGGACAACTCCCCCTCCAGGCCCGGCTCAGATGGGTACAGAGATGGTGTTCCACAAATCCCACACCAACATGCTCATCATGTTAGGATTTACAAGGATGTGCTAATGGCTAATGGTTAATGTTTTGGGCCTCAGTCTTGCCAATTCACTTCAGATTTAAATATTTCATATTAGGTTGGACATATTAACAGTCTCCAAAGAGAAGCGTGGGGAATTACAGCAATGACAGCTGAGGGGGAAAATGCTGCTTGCGAGTGTGATGCCGGTTTTATCACACCACTAACTATATTTTAAAAATATATTTTTTTATCAACTTATTTTGTTGTTGTTGTTTTTTTTATTTTAGGTTCTTTTTTTTTAAATGTAGTTTTATTATATTATGTGCATACGTTTTCCAGTACTGTCCTATGCTTGGCCTTTGTCTTATGTAATGTTATGCTTTTAAAGGAAGTGGTCTATTGCCTGTGACCTTGCCTGTGACCTTGTCTATCTGCTGTCTCACCTCCCTGCCCTGGTCCAGGTTCAACCTGGAGCCTCTCCTGCCAAAGAAGCAGCACACCAAGTCTCAGGACAAGCTGGACCGTGACGACACCGAGAGGGAGCGCAAGGACAGGAAGAAGGAGAAGAGGAACAGCAGGCACCAGGAGATGTTCGACAGGGAGATGAAGACCACCGAGATCCCCCTGCAGCCCGCGGAGGCTGTCATACTCTCAGAGACGGTACTGAGGCCTTCTCTCTTCCCCGCTTTCTTCAGTCGTGTCTGTCACATCAAATCGAAGCGTTAGTGACTCTGGCTAACAGCACAGAGATGCTAGCAGGGAGGGCTGTCCTAAATTCAATGGACTACCCGAATAAACATGAATATTTCTTTGAATAAATCAACCGATAAAACAGGTGATGGATAATGAGTACAGCCACAGCTGTGTTTGTTTGCGTTAAAGCCCCCTTGGAACAATGTACTCTAATGCAGGTTTACAGGAGTTTAAATTGGGAGTTATGAGTCTTATTTCTTAATACACTATGGACTTAATGTCCATATTAGACAATGCATTCAGAAACACAAAACCCTGAATCCCTTATTTGATACAAATAGGTATTTAGGGCCAAAACAAATGAATTCTTGAATATTGAGTCTTCAGAGTCACATCCCTAAGTGTTCCTTTTTCGCTGTTATATTCACTGTATTCCCTGTGGGGCGGGCTGTGTTTGAGCCGGCCAATTATAAAGTTGTTTGTTCACTTACAGTGCAAAATAGCCCGAGGACATTTTATATTCAAATCCCACTTACATTGATGCTGGCACAAAGCGCCCTTGCATGCAAACAGTTCTGTAATCACAAATAAAGACATTGCGAGCCAACAAGTGCATTTATCTAAATGGGATCTCTGTCAGGAATACAAATGGTATGCCTAATAAGCTTATGGAAATACAGACGAGCAAGAATCCCAGATGTGAATGCAAGTGTGTCTTTTACATGTTCTCTTATTGATCCCCCCCTTTTCGTTATACTCTATTGCAGCAGTGACGCCGTTGGTTTGTCGTCCAATAAATCTGTGTGGCCCCTCGAGTTTATGGACTTAACTTGTGATTTAAAAGGCTCAATAATGATTGATGTGCACTAAATGAGCCTTGTGTGTGTGTGTGTGTGTGTGTGTGGTAACAGATCAGCCCCCTGCGGCCTCAGAGACCAAAGAGTCAAGTTCTCAACGTGATTGGAGGAGACCGCCGCCTCTCGGTGTCCCCCGGCCCGCCTCCTTCCTCTGCCAGCTCCTCCTCCTCTACAGGACCTCCGCCCATCGCACCCAGGATCAAACTTAACTTCAGCCAGCTCACCGTCTCCAGTGAGACCCCCCCCCAATCCCTACACACACACACACACACACCTCACAGTGTTCTCCAGCCTGGTGCGTTGTGTGGTGGCCACTCTCCTGGCTGTGTCCTGACTCTTGCGTCAGTATACCGCCTCGGTTTGATCTCCGATCCAGGCATTGCAAAGTCATTGCACAGATGAGTGTCCTCATCTGTGCTGCTTTAAATGGCCCTGCGCATAACAGTCACCTTGAATTGGATTCTCAGTCAACCCTTTCCACTGCTCCGAATGTTACGATCTCCACAGGCACTCGAAGCTTCCCAGACAACAACCCAGATACAAGATATATTCCCCAAGCCCCGGGCGCACATTAAAGGCAGTAAAACCTGGCACGACTCTCGTGACTTGGCAGAGGTGGGCTACAACGACCCAAGAGTGATATTGCACTTACCTCCGTCGTATGAGTCGACACACCTGACATTTGCGATGAAATATTCACCCTGATAGTTTGGTCACTATATTTAATAAACCAAATGTATCACTTTTTTACCTCCATCGGGTTCCATCGTATTCTAAATACACTTCTACACCGTGTGCACAGGTGCCTGAGCAATGGTGCAAGTGGAGCAAATGCACCCCCGTTATTCGATTAGGGGGAGCATGGTTGTGCTATTTTTGTCTTTTTAAAAAGTAAACGTATCATCCCACAGTCCCCGCAATCAGGTGGTTATATTTAAGCAGCCTATATCAATGATCAACTTTACAATTTACAATTAGGTCATTTAGCAGACGCTTACACCTAGACTACTAGACTATCCTGGCCCCTTTACTATTTTCACAAGAAAATCACATATTTTTGGACCACTCTTTGAGTTGGGTCAGTCGTTTGCCACAGCCTACATGAATCCACACAAGAGTGAGTCTGGACCTTGGTCCGGACTTCAGGTCTGAAAACGCCCTTAGTTAATGTTCAGGCATATTAAAAAAAAAAACTAATAATCTGTTAATTACAACATTTTGCTTGTGAAACAGTTTGTGCACAAAGAAGACATGGTTATACAGATTGTTAATTTCAAAGCACTCTGCAGAAATGACACATAGGCTAAGGAATTTCTTAATGTCATAAAGGGGGTTTGGCGTAGGCTAATATTTTCCCCGTAGAGCGCAGGGAGCTTCAGTTTAATTCAAACTGCTAATATGTATATTTGTAATGTTTTGTCACCCAATTATATACTGTTCTTGGTGCATTCTTGGTTTTTATAGCGCCCTCAATCTAACTAATCTAGACTAGTGAAGGTGGCTGTTTCTTGGTTTAGGTAATAATGCAGGAAATTAGACCCCCAGCCCATTATGTATCTTTCCAAGTCTGCTCCCCCATTTTAAAACTCAACCAGGCGCCCGTGACAGTGTGTTTACTGGAGCTTGTTGAAGCTCCAGTAAACACACTGTGACATCACTGGCTGTCAGTTCCTCAACTTAAAAATGCCTGCCAAGGAAACAAGACCGCCCTAAAGGGGGAACGCGACGTAGCTGGAGCTCGCAGATACCTTGATCCACAGCCACGGTTGAACACCAGTTAGTTGATCTTGTGTGAGTGTCTACACACATGCAAAGCATTGCAGGAGATCTGGTTGGATTGTCTAGGACTCTACAGGGCCTTTTCCCCCCTTTGCTCACAACATAGCTACGGTATTATCTGAATTTCTCCTTTTCTTTTCTAAAACATTCCCTCTGTGTTGACACAGGCCATGACCTGAACGGGATGGGCGGTCCCGACAAGGGAGGGACCCCTCCCCCGCTGCCGGTGAAGGGCAGCACGGGCGACTACGGCAACCTGCTGGATAATCAAGACCTGGCGAGCCCCGCCACGCCCCCCCCGCCCCCGCCACATCACAGGGTGGGTGTTATTAATTAGGGCCCGAGAGCCGCTCCTTAGCAGACGCCTAGATGAAACAGAGGGCTGACCTGCAACGACATGCACTTTAAACACCGCTCGGTTTGACATTAAGATCTACTGAGTCACACACACACACACACACGTGTGTTTTTGTCCAGTGTGTTTATGGATTTTGTGTTTTTTGTGCTCAGCGTGCTTGCATGTATGTACATTTTCATATGCGCTATTTTGCTTTTGCTATTTTGTCAAACGCGCCCTTAAGAGGCGTGGAGGTGTCTGTCAGATAGTAGTGCGCCCAGCCCCGCTGTTATTTACGCTGGCTCTTCTGAACCGGCCCAGCGCAGTCGTGATTGATTGGTCGATTGCTTCCCTCCCCGCATCCATCAGGAGATCTCCCACTGTTAATCAGCAGATCTTCCCCGCGCGGCCTCGCTAGCCTCCTTTTGGCTAATCTTGTTTATCTGCTGTCATCGACCCACAGCCGGCGAATGAAGTGCCAGGAAGAGCTGCGGGAGGCGGCAAGGTCGTGAGAGCAGATGTTTAGAGCTGCGTTAACAGCATAACCCCGTTTTAATGCGGTGTGCGTGTTGGCATGCCAAGCGTCCGTGTCTTAGTCTTTTTCTATGACGAGACAGGAACTGTTAGTGACCACTATTCAATTTGAATAAATTAACTTAATTAGAAGAGACAAAAGAGTCAGTTTGTGAACAGCGGTTTTATACTTTCATTCTGGAAAAACATAAATGCTAAGGTTTTACCACACTTGGACTTGTATGACCTATACATAAAAGAAGTTAATGTTGAGGATCGAGGTAGTCATGATTTGAGGTGTGCTGTGGTCAATGAAACGTTTATACTGTACAAGTAGTTTGTTAGACCTATAGCATCATTACATCATTTGTAAGTATGTTTGCCTCTAGTCGCCATTAAATCCTTAGGTAGTAAAACTGCATTTTAGCAGGTATTGCATCATCATTGTGTTTTAATTTCAATATAAGACACACTATTGCTCAAAGCCCACACACGCACGCACGCACGCACGCATGCATGTATGCGAGTGGTCCGGGGATCTGCCTCTGCCCCTAAAGCCGGTTAATGAATGCAATACAATACAATGTGTTCAATGTGTTTTTGTTTCCCTTTCCCAGCACATGCCACCTCCTTTGCCCAGCAAGACTCCTCCTCCCCCTCCTCCCAAGACGACCAAGAAACAAGCCTCCATCGATTCAGGGATCGTACAGTGAGCAAAGACACACGCAGGCATATCACGACCGAGCAACACACTTGACAACGCTGCAGAATCAAATAAGATAGCCGCCTTTCCCAAAGTTGTTGGATGCTGCTGCTGTTTTACCCACGCACTCGCCTCTCCCAGCTTGACAAGATGAATACCTCATTGGATCCCACCTCCTCTCTTCCTTGTTCTTCTTTGCCTCCGGAGCCCAGCGTGGGGGAAACAAGTTGCACAGACTAGTAGTCACAGATGAGAAAGCGTCGACGCCGCCTGTAAGCTTAACCGTGCCACTTCCACACTTGTCTAACGAAATGAGTATGCGTCGACGCTCGGACCAAAGGCATTCTAACTCTGACCCGCTCTCAAGTGTTATGAGAGTACATAGCTTCATTAAAAACATAATTCCTTTCTAACTATTCATAGTCTCAGCATGTACAGAGGTTTGTATATATGATTTTATTTTATTCATTTAGGGGGGAGGGGGGGTTTGTACGTGGATTTTATTGCGACTCTTTTTGTATTAACATAACATTATAAACTGACATTTATATCTGAAAAAAGGGCTTTTAAGTTTTGAATTGACAGGGACTGTATAAAGTTGATGTTTGAGTACCAATCATTACTATTATCGGTTAGGTTAGTGTTTTTGGAGTTCACTTATAACTAGCTCCATCCAAATGACCCTGGTATAGGCCCTGTTATAGATTGCTGTAACCTTGGATTTCAATAACCTTTGACTGTTCCCAATACGCTACTGACGTGACTTCTGAATAAACGTTCAAATGTAAGTATTTTTAAATTGTCTGTTTGTCCCATTATTTTCTCTGCTGCAAGACGTGCTGTGAATACAGTAGATGCAAATGTTTTCACCTTTCTGAAATCCTAAACAAGCTGTAATATGGAGGGCTTCCTTCCTTGTTGATTGACAGCTTTCAAAATGCATACCTTCATCGTCAACAAACAGTTTTATGCTGGCGGTGCCACAGAATAATTTTCTATATAGGCTGATGTAATCAAATTTACATAATGTATATTGTCACCTTTTCTATCTCGATACACCGAGTCTGAAATGTAGCCTATACTTAACTGCAGGTTAACTGCAGAGATGAGCCAACACAGACATCAGCTGTATCTTGCAATCTTTACTTCTGCTTCTATGGACAATGTTGAAAGTCATCTGAAAAACTGAGCATTAGACAAGAAAAGCGCATGGAGCTTCAGTTTAATTCAAACTGCTAATATTTTATTATTTAGGTTTTTATAGCGCCCTCAATCAAACTAATCTAGACAAGTGAAGGTCGCTGTTTCTTGTCTCAATTCAAGAGTTTAGGTGGGGTAATAATGCAGAAAATTTGTTTTCAATTTTTCGTCACACGGATAGTTTTTCCACTGTAATAGTTCTTCTTGCAAATTTTGATGACGGCTATGAGAGTCTGACACCATATGCTGTATACAGTATATATAAATATATAACTGGTGACATAAAACACACAAGTTGTTTTTCCATATGGCCGGGGTTGATGGATTTCATGTTGTATTTATTTTCACTCACAAATTAATAATTAAAATTTGTACTGTTTTGTCAATGTTTTATTATCTGTAACGCAGCAGATTTAAATTGAATTACACTTTTTAATTAGTTGCAAAATAAGTGCATTAATTTTGGTCTCGGTGGAATATGGAGCCCCATATAAAGCTCAAATGACACTTATCAGCAGAACTTGTGATGCGTGCGTTCTTACAAAACATCTCAATTGGTATGCAGGCCTCGTTTCAGCTTCTAATAAACACGGTGGTTTATTAGGTTAATTCTAGCATCAAATCATACCAAAGATATGCTATTGGTGTGTTTCTTGAGAAACAATTAGCAGTATTATTTATGTATATATTGACTCTATGTATGTTGTTATCCAATTTATACAATTGTGACATTTCAGCTAATTTAATATGACAAACCTGTCAATGTGGTATATTTATGAATGAGAGAAAACTGGTAGAAAGTAACATACCAAGGTTGGGTGATCTCCAACTAGGGTTCATTCTTAGTACTGCAGTTTCTCAGTCACGTCTATTTATTTAGATTTCCATAAGTAGTTCTCATTCACAGGATCCTTTACCGCAAGCCAGCAAATAATCGATTTCAATTTATTTCTTTACATATTTACACTATTCAGCTCAAATCCTCTTCACCCACCACAGCCTGTGCTCATCTTGTACCAGTAGCTGAACTAATACTTCAGGACAGACTGGGGGAAAGTAAACTTATTTGTAAAACATTGCTTCTGAGGTGCCATAAAAAATTGCCGCATTTAACTCCCATCCAAGTTGCTGTTTAATGTTACCCGGTATGTTTATTTACAGGTCCCAGGGTCTGTGACATAAAGCTGGCTTGTAGGGCTTCTTTGTAGCGAAGTTCCCCAGGTGGCTCATACGCCTCAACACTTCTGTTCTGCTGATGTCTTGTGAGTGGGTGAGTGGCTGCCTGCGGTGAAGCGCTCAAATTATTGCAGCTGTTGTTTGAAGAGTTTTTGTGTGTGTGTGTGTGTGTGTGTGCGCCTCCTGGATTTTGGCTTTCTGAAGCGCTCCGGCACTAATTAGTCATCTAGAATGACAACTTTTTCTCCCAAAGAATGTGATCAGGGGAGTACAACTACCAGAACGCATTTACAATAGCCCGTACTGTACTGTAGGTGGTTGCTACTGTATTGATGTTGGGGGACAGTTCATTGCGGCTCCTCGCAGATAAAAGCCTGCAGTGCTCTGATCTTGTGCCTCACATTTAGAAATGTGAGTCGGCGGCACGTGGCTCTTGTTAAATGCCAAGACGATTCATTCTGTGGTAGAAACTCCATTTATTGCCTCAAAGGTAAAACTTACTCTGAAGAGAGAGGATGTCTTAAAGCCTTCAAGAACATCATAACGGACTTTAAAGCTGCTTTTAATTGCTATTCGTTTTGTAATTAATTCCCAAGTGCCAGTGAAACCAATAGCATAGCATTTGAATCTTGAATTTTCTTCGGGATCAATAAAGTACAGTATATCTATCTATCTATCTATTTGACCCCTTGACCTGTTATTTCAAACTTCCTGTTATTATAAATAAAAGGAAGTTCTCATTTCTACCTCTTTGCCGTTGACAAAGCTATACCTCAAATAGGTTTGTAACAGTGGGAAAAAGGATTAAAAGGTCTGCTGAAATTCAAAAATAATACGAGTGCTTTGAACATCTAATAGTGCAGTTGCATTTCATGACCAGATGGTGTCGCCAATATGCCGACCGATCACCATTGTAGCTTTAAGATGATGGCGTCCCCTTGATCTATTCTATTTCTTCCCATGCTCTATATGCTGACCTATGACTTATGCTCCCTGTACCTTCGTCTATGTAAATATTCAAACAAGAAAATCCATTACTGGTGAAAATCACTGTTGTGAAACTGCTACCCCTGCTGAATGTACGGTGCCTGTACCGGCGACCTTGATCTGACCATATATTATCTGTCTCGATGATAAATTGCTTGCCCAACACACTGTGTAAGTAATGTTCAATAAAATGCACGTTTTACCATCATACCACACATTTTAACCTGTTATTCTCTAACTTTTGTGTGTACAGTACAGTGTACAGTGAGTTTGTTAGGGTAGGTTATTGGTCTACCTCCCAACCAAAAGGTCAGGGGTTCAATCCCCAGTATGCCCAGCCTACTTGTAAGCATCCTAGAGAAAGATGTCTAACCCCTACCTAGTTGATGGTAGTTTCTGAGGAGAGGATAGGAGGCAGGCAGTCCAGGTGAAGGCCTAGTCAGCAGTTGCCTGAGGATAGACCATGGGCTTTAGGCTTATACCTTGCTCATCCATTTTACTGCAAGGAGGAGTTTATTCTGAGAATGATGAGGTGGGGATAAAGGCTCTGATTGTATAATTCACTTATCAAGTAAGCCCAGCGCCCGCAGAATCGAGCACAGAAATTGGAAAAGGATATGGGAATGAGACATTTCAGCCGTGGTAATATAACATAGTTAACATGGAGCTATTTCAATAGGCTTTCAGTGATTTGTGCACAAGCATTATGCCCAACACCCACCCCCCCGCCCTCCGTCTCTCTCCTCACAGTATATGGGAACGCATCACTTAATTGAGAGGATTTCCTAGATGCTTTGTTTGGGGGATGATGCTGTAAGCACTAGCTCCTCTGGGCAGGAGAAATGTATTTACAACACAGCCGAGCGCCGTGCCATTTGTCATATCTGCCCGAAATAATGTGTGTATTTCCTGTTCCCCTTGACACACTTTCATTTGCCCGGAGTGCGCACGCTTCTCTGTTAATGTCTCGTCTGCATGATAAAAGAGGAAGGTATTTCCATAAATCTTTATCCATACACAATCCAATCACAACTCGACACACCATGGGCTTTCTCCTCCGATAGAGTTCTGCTGCTACGTAAATTTAGACATAAACATGGGAGGAAGCATTGATTTTTATATATTTTTAGCTGTTAATGAATGTAGGCTAATGGATGTAGTGTTTATTATATCATATAGAGGTTGGGTTGCTGATAAAAGTATTTATAAATCTAAACGTACTCTTTACTAGAGTTTCTCGAGTGCCATGGAAACAAGTCAAATACAAGTTAACCTTTGCCTGTCAATTATCTCCCATTCCCTTAAAAAAACTGACATGATCATAAAACATATTGGCATTTACCAAAATGGATAAGTATATGTTCACTCTTTTCTACCCTAATTCAAATGTTGTTTCTCATTATTTCTGAGGGTGTGTAGCAACTTTCCTATGCTTTTGTATTGAGAAACTCAATTCTACTGGCTTGTACTTCAATAAGCAACTATTTAAGTCTTTAAAAAACATGAAAACCTCTTAATTTGGTAGAAGATTGATTAGACAAAAGGCTAATTTAAATTTAAAGTTGCTTTTTACAAAATTACAAAGCAATAAACAATATCAATTTGAAGCATATGAGCACACAGGTCAAAATTATAGTGTATAGTCTTTTTATTGGGTTAAGCTACTTAAATATGTAGCCTACTGTTTTTATTATTCTTTCAATGTTTAATGATTTCCATTCTTTATGGCGTAGCCTACCCCTGTAGTCAGTATTTGTTTTTTTCCACTGTTTAATGTAGCCTATAGCTTAAGGGCTTATTTATGTGTTTACATGACACAAAGATGAAGTAGGCTAAATAGCAATTAAATATTTAACACAGCCTGTTTTGGATGAAAATATAGGCCTACACCCCAACACCCCAAGGCGGTGTACACACACATTTAATTTCATTCAATATTTCATTTATTCATTCAATTTCTCCCTTTTATGGGGGTCCATTAAATCTCC
>JAODLI010002476.1:0-10503 GCA_027575585.1 Percopsis omiscomaycus
GGGGGGGGGGGGGGGGGGGGGGGGGGGGGGGGGGGGGGGGGGCCGGGGAGGAGGGATAGCTTGTGAGATGCTCGTGATTCGATTGATGTGGACTATTTCAAGATACAATCACAACAGTAGGTAAAATCAATGGCTCTGTCGGACCACCAACCAACAGACAATTACCAAATGTATGTGTAACCGGCTGTCGCGAGTACCTGCAAGTGTTCCGCCTCCCAACCCTGAGGACGCAAATTCGCGACCCTTAGGGTTGGGAGGCTGACGTGCTAGCAAAGACTTTACTGCACAGAATTGTACCTGCTGGCCACCGTTACATATGCAACTCACCTATAAATCCAGATAGACATCATTCCGATAAAAATGGTCTTGTTACATTGGCAAAGGTCCAGAGGATCCAATCCAGTTAAATAATTTGTAAAAAACTCATTATTACATCAATAAATACCCATGGGACGCGATCACGTACCAAAACTTTTCCCTTTCAGTCCAGGAAATAAACGATCCACATTTGCAAATGTCAAATTTGAAATGTATAAGGGCTTCTATGCCCATGACTGCATGTAAAAAAATGTCATGGCCTGCGATTTAGCTGAAATAGCTAGTTTGCTATTGTTTGCTATATTGCTATAGCTATTTGAGTTGTCAGGGGGACCTTCTCTACTCTGCAGTAATTGTCCTATGTATGTGTAGGCACACTTTCCATGGTAGATTGTTTACACAAGCTGATATTTATGCCATTCAGTGTAATTTGAAGCTTGTTAAATTCCACAAAAGAGAGGACAAATTCATTAGAAGCGAACTCATCCATCTTTTCACAGTTTTAATAAGAATGTTATATTTGAACAGGCCTCCCCTGTGTTTTTTTGCACAGTGATTCACTATTCTTCACAGTGAATTTAGCAAATAAATACCAACATGCACTTAATTCTGAGCACATCTGCAGCTTAATGTGATGGCCACTTAACAGCCAAAGAGAGAGACTGGATTTACACTTGCCTGGAAGTGACACCAGTTTCTGAAGCTCTTTCTTCAGCCTTGTGATTTCTTTGCACAGTTGGATGTCATCCATCCTATGTGTAGAAAACAGGCAAAAAGGGAAATCAGGAATAGTTATGAAATCCTTTTACAGTCTTTATGGTGTAATAAGTTGCTGCTGTAATAATGTTAAAATAAGCCTGGAACTAACTAATATATCAACTGGAGTTGATATATTGATTAGTACGTGGAGTTACCTCCACCAAGGCTAAAAAATAACAGCAAAATAATCAATTCTTCAAAAAGTGCCAGATTCCCACAAAAATATGTTAACTTTTATGTTATTAACGTGATCTCCAGAAGAAACAGGATGATTGTTCTGAACAGATTCTTGACAACATTAACAATCAAACAAAAACAAACAAATACACAGGGGAAACCCTATCCTGCCAGGTGGAGTGGAATTGTTTTTTGTGTTTTGAGCACAAATACTCTGACACCAACAAATCAATGTGAACTACACCTAATTATTAGATAACTGAAACGTGATGAGGCACAGGTGAGCAGTGAGCTGGGCATCTGCGACACAAGGTGTCCCAAATCTGATGAACACAGATGACACAGAGAGGCAGGCCTGTAGCCAGCTTCAGCACAACCACATTGAATACAACCATAGAGTCAAAAGGCAATATTCAACCCAAAACAACCCCTACCACATATACAGTAGTATCGCAAGGAAAACCAAGGGACCTTTTCTACGTGTGCGTAATGTTTCATTCAATGGTAAATAGGTTGGCCAGACAGACAGCAGCACTGTAAAGAGATGGACTTTTGTTTCACGTTGAGGGACATAAAACCAAGACTGGATCTCGCATGGCAGCAAACCAATTACCCCTGAAACTAGTAACACATAGCTATACTAATGTGTGAAACTTGGACAACAAAACAACACAGGCGCTAATGCATTTTCCACGGGGTTCATTTGGGCAGAGATGACAGTGGCTTCTGGAGGTTTTGTAGCGGAAATAGCACTGCCACAAACTTCTGTTCAGTGTGAATGAACCTCTCTTGACGATATCAGATCTAATTTCTGTGGCTGGCTCAGGGCTACATTTCAAAAACATCAGGGGTCAGACACAAACAGGTGTGTCCGCTCAAACTGACATACATGAGAGGCTTGAGAGCAATGGGCTGGCAACAATAGCAAAAACAGGCAGAAAAAAACATCATACCATAGACCTAAAGAAGTGATTAAAACAGGTCAGTGGTTCCAGTTCAAGTGACTTGACAACAAAACACTGTAGCCTATCATATTATATTTATTTTATTTTATGCTATGATGCAACAGCCTTTTATATTTACAAACTTAAAACGTGGAAGCACCATGTGAAAACTGGTGTGGTAGACACATGCTGGTAATGTCCAGTGTTGATTCATGGATTAAGCTGTGCAAGTGCCAATTTAGTAAGGCCAGTAATTGGGAAAGAATATGAGTTACAAAATTTGTGAATTTCTTTCTGGCTTTCTTCTTCCACTCTTTCACAGCTAAAAAGCGTTTGCCTAAAGGGTACACTGCTTGCTTTCATGCACATGGCTGCTTCTGGCTGTCAGATGTGGTGCAACTTTTTATTCCAGAGAGATCGGTGTACCCACTAACAAGCAACAGATCTTAGCACACCCTAAACCCTGCACAGTAGATGCAGAACTTTAAATGCACAGTATGAGCAGAGAGAGGCAGGAACAAAGCAGGTATCATCGCTGCTCAGGTTTGAAGCAAACAGGGAAGTGCTTAGGATGCAGTAGTTCTAGTGACCACCAGTTGCTTGGCTTCAAAACAGAGCAAACAACTGTCTAAATGAATAGGTCAATAAAAAACATAGCAAACTTCCCTCTAGGAATACAAATCAACACATTTTTCTATAAGACGCTAGGGTCTCAGTAGCTAATTTCATATTCTTTAAGTGTGATGGGGCATTTCTAAAAATGATTGCTCCTTTAAGGTGATATTAAGAGGGTAATGTTGCAACCGGTCCCAGGAGCTTGCATGATCCAGTAAACCAATCACATGACTCAGTCATGTCAATCGCGAGGTTAACAGAAACTTCAGCTCCACTAACCTAGTGGAGCCAAACTCGTGGAGGCTTTAACATGTCTCTTCACAAAATAAGGATTGGCGTTACACGCGCTATGTCTGTCCGTGAAATCATAAAACATTATTATTAGGCATCTTACATGTATCTTAGCTCAGATTCTCTTCGTACCAGGATGTCACGAATCCGCTCGATTTTGAACAGCTCCCCTTCAATGTCATCCATTGTGATGGTGGAGTCAGCCATCGAAACAATGTCTTCTTCTGCTTTAGGGAGACAAAACCACAGTATATCATTTTGGGAAGTGGACAATGAGTATAATCGGAATATGTCTTGAATGTTTTAGTCTCACATCATTCTTCTGTGCAAAACACTACTAAATTTCTGAAGCATTTTTGTCTGCCAGCAAGGAGAGGTAATAGATCCCTAAACCAACTTAAGGCTATGGATGGATGGATGGAGGCTATGCCACTTCCTGCCATACGCTCTCCAAACATGGCCTCTTTGCTCTGGTAGACTTTTTATTTCAGCAAAAGTTTTAGGGGCAGGGAAATCATTGACGTTCATCAAATTCAGGCCGAGTTGATAGATTGAGAGTAGAAAACTTAACAACAAAGTGGATGCGGGTGGCGCAGGGTTGTTGAAGCAGCCCTCAATGATACCTTCTGATGGCAGGTTGAAATAAAATATTCTGCTTAATGGAGCTTTAATGTCTTTATTTAACACCACACTTTCAGAACTTCCCATCACCAGGGAAACAGGGAGTAGCGGAGATTCCAGCTTGTTTATCGTGCTATATCCGACAGAGCTGAACAATCACATCTCTGAGACCAGAGAGGGACCAGAGCAAAACTGCTGTCTTTAAAAGCTCTTTTAATCACTGCATGTGTGCCGAAAACATGCTTCCGGATTTTTCTACCCCACTGGGACAGCGAGGATAGAATGTGCCTCCAAGACTGGCACACTGCCGGCTGGTACAACGGCTGAGTGGGCTGATTAGAGAGAGAGGTCATGATAAGTGTGATTATAGGGTGATACTATCTTACACAGAGGAAATAATGGATTAGAATAATTAGTAGCAGGATTATAAACTTTCTCAGTTTAATATGAAGAAAAAAACTTGAATGCTCCATATAAAATCTGACATCATTTTTCATCTTCTAGTCTGCTTTGAAGTGATATTAAAAACATTATTGTGTAAAAATGTGGTTACAGTAAAATAACATTTAAAACATTTTTTTATTTAAATTAAAAACATATAACGTTATAAAGCAACCAAAGGGAATACTTACACCCGAGCATCAGCACATGGAATTATATTGACGAAAGGAAGTGAAACAGTCAAGGGTTTTACTGAACTTCTACATCATTCTACATCATCAAGTTATACCAAGGGTTTAGTAGATAAATCAACCAGTAAACAGACAGCAGAGGAGAAAATTAGTGATGACCGTCATGTGCATAGAGGTCACCATGCTGAGCATCCATGGCTAAATAAATCTGAATCTATAAATGAGAAGCGTTAAGGTTGTCAGTTAGAGCAGACTATAATGTAGTCTCATTAACAACTCCTCAGTTCTGCCAGCAGTGGTGTCAGGAGGGGGTCTGTCCATTCTGTTGGCTATAGACCAGTGAACTGCTCTAATTGCTCTCGCGTTGAAGCTCCTGCTTCTTTAAACACTAGGCAGAGAGCTGCTCACATAGAGTATTCACAATATGTCCATGCATTACAATACATGGAACGTTAATGGAAGTACAGGGTAATGAGTGGATCATTATCCATGGTCGTTTGTTTACTGCTCAGTTGGTGTTTGTTTTGATATTTGAACTATATCGCTTTGAGTTGGTGTCTTTCTCTCCAATTATTCTGGATGTTACAAAACAGTATAGCCTTCAGCCTTCAGTAGCCTACAAATGACCATGGTCACACATTTAACATAATATTATAATTCGAAGAAGATCGTCAAGTGGATCAGTGTGATCTAAAGTGTAACCTAATGGTGAATGAGCTCTTTAGTATTATGGTAAATACTGGCGTTTGATTTAACACCCCCCTATGATCTGAGTGGAGCACGACAGATAACCTCTGCCCCACGTTACAACGCGGCTCTGACAGCCCGGTAATTCCGCTCCACGGAATAACTGCACTGCCCACGTACACTCTACTGCCTCGTCCTCCTCACCAGGCTGCTAGCTATGAGTCATACAGCAGAGCTGAGAAAGGCTTTTAATTACCTGACCTTGTCTAAGAAGACGACGTTACACACAAGCATGCCAAATTACCAAAGATTGCCAGGGTAACGCACATATGCACACCCACTCACAACCGCACACAGCCTACCTTAAAGATGTAGGCTATACAGGTGTGTAGGTGCAAGATATGTAGCTCCTGACACAGTAGTTTTAAAGCTGTCATTTGAGGAAATGTTCCGTCCTGGGATGTCCTGTTAAATATATTATCATGGGCGGCTAATGGGCCATGTCTCTTTTCCTGTAGGCTACCATTTTATGCCCTGTCGTGTGTAATTTGGCATTATTTGTTTGTTTGATTAGCAGTTAGAGAAGAGTGAGAGAATGGCACTGCCTTCAGCTGATATTTCACTTTTATACTTTCTAAATATGGTGAAACTCACATTGTGGACCAAAGGGGCTATTGTGCGAACAATTATTTAAGCCTACGAGAAAGTTGACTTGTCCATATTGGCAAGGCAACATTTGTTTGTAGTTTCTAGTCATCAACCGACAAAATATCGTCTAACGCAGACAGATAAGCCACAATCGACATCTCTATAACATCCCTAGGGAACATTAGGGCTATTAACTACCAGCCCACAACAATAAAAACATCAACATGGGTGGGCTACGTGCAAGTCAAATACACAGGTTAAACCCCTCGAAAAACTTTAGATGGCTGTATGGAGATAAGGTAGCCTATGTGGTGACAAATTAAACACTGCACCATGCGTAGCCTATTAACTTTTGCACATGTTCAGATTTATTGACAGTGGAAAGGTAGTATAGGCTTATTTCTATTTCAAAACTCACCCGTTTTATCCGTCGGTCCGTCCACCTGGGTTCGTTCTAAAGAACCGTATTGTTTAGAGGATTTTCGATCTTTCTCCATATTTCCAAATGAAAGGCTGCAAAATAATGTTTTATGACAAACTGGGGGAAAAATGTAAAAGGGCCTGTTCTCTAACGATCAGACCATCTAATCATCATAACCTGCGGGGAAGAATGAAGGGAAGAACGCACTGCTGCCGCAAGCAGATCTTGAAGCAAAGTCTCGCACTTGTAGAGACATTTCAGCACCATGGACACAGCATGTGAAAGCTGATCGCTGACGAAGCGCCACCTAGTGTCGGGTGGCAGGTAACAGAAAGACACATAGCTTTCTAATCCAAAGTGAAATATGTCAGTAAATTAGGAGTTTGGGATAATTCTAGTGCTACGAATGGTACGTGTCACAACCAGAAAGTCTAGAAATTCATGGATCAATCCTATTGAATCTATCTTTTTTTATACTTTGTAAAAACCCGTCTGGTCTTATTAAAGAAAGCCATAGGTTATTAGTAAAGATCATTTATTTAACCAGTTTCTTTATAATCATGTTAATTATGAAACATAAAACAAAAAAACAAAAAACCCTGAAACCCTTCGAATAACTGAACAGTAATAATTGTGGACAAAACTATTTTTATCCACAAAATAGCCCATCTTTCCCTAATATGAAATTATTCAACCTGACTGATTGAGCTCAGCCGTTAACGAAATGCCGGGGAAGAATTGATTTCATACAGCCAAGTCCTTGAGGACCATAAAATGACTAGTAAGCCAGATGGTGTGGGACTCCGCTGCATCGGTTTGCAGTTTCCTCATGGCAGGAGCTGTCTGTGAGCACTAGGTGGCAGTGTTGAACAACCCGCCATAGGTGTATCAACCTATCACGATCTAACAGCTACAGTATAAAGAAACCTCGACGTATACAACTAGTATATATGATATCCACAAAGCTTTCGTTTTCATAAGGGATCAAATCTTGCAGAACTTGTATAATCATAAGTAGTTATATTTTTAGTGGAAAATAATTATATTCTTCGGTTTTTAAGCAAAGTATCCTACTTTCTACACTTGATAAATGCTAGACAAAACATCAAGATCACTAATAAACTTTACATATACACTGCTCAAATTTAGAGAACACGTAATAATCACTGTATAAACACCAAGTCAATTAAACTTCAGAGATATCAATCTGTCCAGTTAGGAAGCGTAAGCAATTGTGAATCAATGTCATAGGTAATTTTGTAGCGCAGTGCTCCTCCCGTTCCCTCTTGCAGAAAAGTAGATACCAGTCCTGCTGCTAGGTTGATGCCTTTCTACGGCCCTGTCCAGGTCTCCCCGTGTAATGGCCTGTCTCCTGGTATCTCCTCCATGCTCTTGAGACTGTGCTGAGAGACACAGTAAACCTTGCGACGGTTGTGCCATCCTGGAGGAGCTGGACTGCCTGTGCAACCTGAATGGGCTGCAGGTACCGCCTCATGCTACCAGTAGTGACAAAGACACCCAAAACCCAAAACTAGAGAAGAATCAGTCAGGAAGGATAAGGAGAGATCAATTGTCTGTGGCCACCACCTGCAAAACAATTCCCTTTTTGAGAGTCGAACTGGACAGAATGATATCCCTGAAGTTGAACTGACTTGGTGTTATACTGTGATGAAATCATGTTCTTTTTGGAGCAGTGTATTTCTTGTCATGATCGGTGAGTAGGCTTATATATTTACTAAATGTGAACTTACTGGAAATACAAGTTAGCCCGGCTTTTTTGACACAAACAACACAGCAAACACAATAATATAGCATACATTGGTACAAGCCTGCATGACACGGCATTGTTTAGCTTTTAAAAAGATCCACAGAACCATCACCGCCTAAATACGCAGAGATGTGAGGTGTTAACGCCTTAAACATAATGCCATAGCTAAAAATATTTACTTTTTAATTGCTACACACAGCTGCCGGGGTGTGTTGAGACTGGATTCCAGTGCAGTAAGGCCTCACAAGTATTCTATTTGCATTGTGCATGATAAATCATTGATCATATTGTCATTCAGTGTTGTCAAGCTATCTGGTGATTACAATTATTTCCTATCAAGTTATACAAGTAATGTATGTATTTCAAGACCAATAAAACGCTAAGAAAGAGGGCAAATGACAGAGGGTTTTATTTGAATAAATAAAGCCACAGTAGTTATGCCATGTAGGGTATTACTCGGAGGAGGACATCAGTCGCCTATCTGCGATGCACTTACTTGGTTATGAAGAATGACAGCTCCATAATTGACCGGCCCAATTTCCCACTAAGCAGTGAAAATAGCCATAACTATGTTGATGAAAAGCTATTTTGAATCACTACATATGGCATTGCTCGTTGTTTTAAGGGGTAATTGTCATTGGAAGCAACAATTTGTGTATTTTTCATGCCAGAACCGTTTTTGAGCTGTTTTTGTCAGTGGTTCATCCTCCGCCCATAGTTGTTATTGTGTTTGTCATCTTCCATGGCCCTGTCCAGCCAGTCTCTCTCCTGCTCAGACTCTGAGCTGCTGGCCTCGCTGGCCTCAGCCGCCAGGAGACGGGAGTAGTTAATCCTCCGCTGGTGAGGAGCCTTCCACTGCAGCAGAGGCAGACACAGGCACCACAGCATGAGACCCAGAGAGGCTCCTCTGAAGAGCCAGACGGCCCCAAACCTCTGGACTACAAACCCACCACCCAAGCTGCCCAGGCCAGCTCCAAGGTCTAGCGCCAGGGACCGGTAGAGCCTCCTCACGCTCCTCTCAGCCCCAGGCGTGGCCACATCCTCGCATTGTACCCGCACTGCCCACCAGAGGGCGCCGCTGCTGAAGCAGCTCAACAACTGTGCGGGGAGCGCAGCCCAAGGCCCCCAGAGGAAAGAGTAGTAGAAACACTGCGCCGCGAGGCTCGCGACCGCCACCAGGAGCACCCTCCCTGGGCTGAGGAGCCGGGACACTCTCCCGGCCAGCAGAGGAAAGGCTGCCTGCGAGAGCAGGGCGACAGCTAGACACACTCCTACGTGGAGCTCGCTGCTCCCCCGGTCCTGCATCTCCCACAGCAGAAAGTTGTCCACAGCCGAACCCGCTGCGCCCACCAGCGCGACAGTGGCCGCACAGAGCAGCGCGCGAGGGTGCGCTCGCACCAGCTGGGTGGCTTTGAGTAGGCCGCCGGCCTTGTCCCGCTTCCTGTCCCGGTGGAGCGGGAGGAGGGCGGCGATGGGCAGCACCAGAAGCGCGAGGCCGGAGTAGCAGTAGAAGTGCACCGCGCTCCTGGACGCGTGTCCCGCCACCACGCAGCTCAGTCGGCTGACCAGAAGCCCGGCCCCTCCCACCCCGCAGGCCGCTCCCAGCAGCCCCCACATGCCGGCGTTGTCGTAGCGGTCCGAGGCGTCCGCGAAATCGAGATACTCGTAGAGGCCCTCGTCCGCCGTCCACTCCAGAGGGCTGGACGCAAACTGCCACGCGGACACGGCGATGAGCACCAGGAAGAGGAGCTGGTGCTGGACGTCCATCACATTCAGGCTGCCCAGGAAGCCCGAGCCAGCCTCCTTCCCTCCCTCGCCGCCCTCCGGCTGTCCCGCTGCGCTGGGCGTGGACCTCTTGTTCCTCGCTGGGGTCGACAGCTGGGAGCTTCTGCCGCGGGTGACGGAGCTGTTGGCGCCTGGCCCTCCATGGCTGTGGTTGGCCAGCGCCGAAGCGTTTGCTTCTACCGTTTCATTGACCAGCGGGTGGTGGTGGTGGTGGTGGGGGGGCGGAATAAAACCGGAAGCGTTGCTCTTCAAAGTGGGGGAAGGATAGGTAGCTGAGGTGAGAGCGGATGGGTGAAGCTCACCAACCTCAGATTGATTTAGAGTTAGCGACAGAACAGGTCCAGCACTACTCAGGTGACGGCCTTCCCCCGGACTCTGAGTCGGACCAGCGCGGACGTCCGACGCGTTACAGCGGTCCGTTAGCGCATGCGTAGATGGGATAAGTGGCAGCAGCAGGGAAACTACTGCCGAGGACGCAAGCAGCCCCGTTATAACCAGCCTCCTTTTGTTGCAATGCCTGCACAGAACACTGGCCAGGGGACTCCAGGCCAGAGACACGAGGTGCTTGGTGCCCATGATGACGCCGGCCATTGCAGGCGTCAGCCCCACATGCCTGAAGTACAGGGTTAGAAAGGGGAGGACACAGGCTTTGGCTAAGGAGTACAGGAAGTTGAAGCAGCCCGCCAGAGCAAGGGCAGCTTTGATGTTGATCTGCTTACTCCTCTTCATGGCTGCCAGGAGTTAGCCGCCCTTTCTGAGAGTTTTCACATGGAGGGAGATTGATGTCAACTAAAAAAAAAAAATATATATATATATATATATATATACATACATACA
>JAODLI010002477.1:0-10503 GCA_027575585.1 Percopsis omiscomaycus
TATTAAACATGTGCTACTCTATTTAACTTCCCGTGGGTTTAGTTTATGCAGTGCAGTGAAAACGTTATAAGCCAACTGTGGACACCTATAGACTTTTCCACTCAGCGGCAAATAAGATGAACTGTTAGTTTAGTGTCACCAGCAACATGAGCTGTCATTACAGGTAGGCCGATGGTGTGGGAGCTTGTTTAGATTTGCGTGTGGTTAACTGCATTCAGTTCAGACCGAAACTGAACCAGAAAGAGTCATAGAAACAATGTGATCAATTTCTAGGCCTCATTGTAGACAAAAATAGAGAAAGAATAAAGGCATGGTTGTGATATTTTTTTCTGAGTGTAATTCCTTTGTAAATGTTGCTTTCCTGTGAGGACATTTAGAGAATGAAGGTTTAACATCACATCCAAGATGTAAACGGCTTTTGGCCTTTTCCAGGACGGTATGTCTTCCAACGATGGGTGCCTGGCAAAACCCATTTTTGATGCATACACCAGGTCTGACTGTCCAATGATTCCAGTCTTCAACCACACAGCTGTGCTTTACCCTCCATTTCTGCTATGCCCTCTAAAGGCAAGGGAAATCCCAGAACTTAAACTAGTGGTGGCATGTGTTTCATGTGATTTAAGAGGCGGTTGAAGATACTAGCAGGCCTCTACATGTTTAGCCAAGTTATCTGTTTGGACTCAGTAAAGTTATTAATAACATTCCAAAACCAATCTTTACTTTACTCATTCATCATTCCGCCTTTGTGTTTTTGTATCTTATCTTATTATATTACTCATTTAATAATCTGCCTGCTTGTTGTTTATATTTTTGAGTCGTTTTCTCTATTTGACATGTTTTTCTTTCAACACACTTAACTGTCCTTCATGCTGACCATCGGCCTGTTTGTATGATAGTTGACCATTGATTGTGGGAGTGGAAGTGCTTAACCAGTATCACAGCAATAATATCTACTGGTTGTGAAAACATGGTCATGGTGACTTATTACACCAGAACAAGCAGCTAAATGCCCATGTTGTGGTTCCAAGCAGATGTAGGCTCTGGGCAGCACCACCTGGGGAGGGGGTTCAGATAACACACCATACCCCTCTCCAATACCTTCTAAGAAATAATATTAAGAAATGCTTCGGCCAGGGCATAGCATGACCCTTGCCAGTTACGACATAAAAGACAAGACATCGTATTCATTCAAGTTGCCCTCCCAGCCTTTTTTGTATTTCAGGGTGCCTCTATATGACTATAGTCACGCTTGTGTTTGTTCTGCTATGCAGTTTGCAGTTGCAGGACTCTGTACCCTACTGATTAATAACCTCTCTGCAAGATCATGAATACTTACAGCCCAGCAGCAGCAAAAAGGTTACCTTAGTCAGCTTAGATTTTGTATTGTTCTTTTTTTTTTTTTACATTGGTTTATCACACTGCGTCTCTCCCGAATGGGGACCAGTCCAGCTGAGTCAGGGGCCAAGTTGTGTTCGGAGGGATTCAACTTGATTCACTCACGCTGGTAATTATGACCTCAGTGTCGTTGAGAACCATATGATGTGTGTGTGCAGAGGATGGCTTTATCACTGTCGTGTTGTAAACACCAGTATCTAGCTTAAGACCGGTTGTATTCATTGTAGTGGTCACCATTAGCCTCATATAACTTAAAAGGTGTTGGTGTAGCCACAAATGTGTGCTGGGGTAGTTTAGCTGTATGTGAAAGGACATTTTGAATGTCTTTGGGTTTGTGAGTTCATATTCTTAAATGGCTCACGCTCATGTACCTCTTTGTGTGCGAGTGTTCACTAATGCTAGTCTGTGACTAGTAGAGACAGATCCACAGTGGGTCAGAGACACACTGAACACTGAATGGCATCTATTGACAAGAGCACAGCAGGCAGAGGGAAAGGCCTGATGTGAATGTGCTCAGTGACACTAGTTTTCCTGTAGTGAGTGAGGAATGTTAGTTTAGAGCGTCGGTATCAAATGACATGAAACCACAATCCTTGGTGGCTTATTTACACAATTGAACGTTAGTAACTGACTCGTCACTGTCCTAGCACAGATCTCTACACACACACGCTCTTGAGAAATCATGGCACTGACTGACACTGGGATGATGCCATTTGTCTGGGGTTGTATTGTGTGAGAGAGGCACCCGACCAGCACAGTAATGCCTCGAGTCACCACAGTTGACCTTCGCTACAGCTGTGGCCGTGGCATCATGACTGTGATTGTAGTGCTACACAGGGTGACTAAGCAGTGTGCTCCTACAGAATCTCTCTGCTCGGCTTGTTCTACATCTTTTTTCACAGATGAAATACCCCTTTCACACCAACACTGAAACACCAACTCTTGTAAAACTTGTTTGTCGTTGGTGCGACGTCAAAACATGACAACCGTAGAAATATCTAGAATAGATATTGTTATATCTGTGTGGCGACAACACTGTTCTGCAGTGACATGTACAGTACAGAATGAAGTTTTGGACCTGGGCCTAGTAGGAATGGCAACAATGCTGTATTTTTTTGTGACCATATAGGCCTACTCTATATAGTTTGAATAGGTCTAACGCCGGTTGAGTAGTGTTCTTTATCCTGTGTTTGAAATGTAGGGCTGCCCCCTGAAGGTTGACGAATCAAATCTCAGTTGGAGACCCGTCAGTCGACTGAGATTCGAGTAGTCTGTGTTTTTTTGTCAGTAAGTGTGCATTACACTAACAGCATAAAACAGCCCTGCAGTTAATACTCGGGTGTGAGTTTTCTTTCTCATTGGTTGTCAGACACGGCAAAAATAAAATGAGCAATCTTTTATGCACTCATGCTGAGACTCATGCCAATGGAGTTTCTGATTGCCAGATAGTCTATATGAAAAAAAGGAACGAATACTCAAATCGTCGCATTGAACAGCCAAATCCGATTCGACTGACAAAATTCTGCCACCAGGCACCATGGGAAGCATATAGAGACATCCTTTGTTTGTGAAACACAAATTGGGGATACATAGTTACTGTGCTAACATTATCCTTTCACATGTAATTCCTTTAGCTGCACTTACTGCTGGTGAAATTTGATAGCGCTGCCAGTCTTTACAAAGTAGGACTGTTATCAAGAAGAGGGGGGGATTTGGGGTGGGAAATATGAGCCACCTTCCTTGTTTACTGAGATTTAGTGCCAGAGCACTAAGATCTACCACCTCGGCTGGCAGGTTGGCACCTCCGTTGCTACAAGCTGCACGTAAGAGTCACGGAGCCCAGTCCAGACTCTTCTCTGTCCTGGCACCGCAATGGTGGAATGACCTTCCTACAGCGGTCAGAACAGCAGAATAACTACCAATCTTCAGCAAGAGACTTAAGACCCACCTCTTCAAAATCCATCTCGGTACCTCGGCCCCTGATCTTTCTACCTCATAGCACTAATCCCACTAACATCCTTATTCTTTCCTCCTTTAAAAATAAATAATAATAATTCACTTCTTTCTACTGTTAGATCAGCTCTAAGAATTTATAATAAGCACTTTGCAGTTTAGCAATTATTAACTGTTTGAAGAGTAAATGATAACTTTCGATTATTGTAATTATTGACTGTTTTGAGGAGCGAATGATAAACCTTCGAGTAATTAGGGCTGTGCTAAAAAATCGATACAGCAATATATCGCAGTATTTATTTTCGCGATATACTACATACATTTCCAGTTCAAAAATCGATTCTATAAAAAAATGTTTTTATTTTATTTATTTTTAAAGTTCACGTTTTAAACGGTGTGTGAACTACAACCTCCGTTCCTATAGATGTCGCAGTACAGCTAGTTGCCTAGAATTGATGGCCCCCATTTCTGGTAGAGGGAAATTTGGATGCAACATGACGGACGCAGCTGACAAAATTACAGCGGCTCTTTAAAAATATAAAGCCGATGTGTGGTATTTCATGGTTAACCAGTTCAACTGTTGACAAATGTACTAATTGTAAATGTGTTTTTTGATAATGCCAAAAACCCTAGAGGTGAAATTGACAGTAACAGTGTTAAGGAGTTATTCTGTTTTCTTGCAGTGACCTTGTTTGTGTCACTAATTCTGGGTCTGGGTCAATCTGGGTCTGGTTTTTATTTGAAAGATGGTAGCCTCCTCAACTTCCTTTGTAAATTGAATTTGGCAAACATCAGTAATTTTGACCGATGTCATCTTTAAATTCATTTTAACAAAATCTAAAACGACTAACCTAATTTAGAGTACAAGGCCTTAGAAGAAACCTACAGTATTTATTAGGCTATATGCTATAGTTTTGGTGCACTCTGGCCTCAATGCCACTATTTCGTATTAGGTTGTAGTTTCTCACAGTCAGACAGGCTTTCTTAATAACCTACTGCTTTTTTATTTCCTGCTGCTCTCTCTTGTCTGTTACCATAAAAGCTAATGGTTTACCAGGTATAGTTAGCATTTAAGGATCCTGTACACTGTTTGCACAGGCTGAAACAGACATACGCTCTCCCTTAATCCTATACTCCAGGTGTGTTTTGGCAAGTTTGCAACATGACGGTATGCCAGCTGTGTTATGCATTATAACCCATATGTATGTCCGTTTCTCCTTCGCGTCATAGTAGAAAACAAAACTGGATTTTCTGGCCAACAAATGTAACTTAATTTTTGTCTAGTATTATTACTGTATATACTCCTGTAACTCCTTTGTTTGGGTAACAGACCACAACCCACCGCATTAGACAAGAAAATAGACCCTTTGAAACGGCTTCAAAAAGTCCCATGCCCTTAGTCTAAACTGTTTTAGGTGGCTCTGCTCTGAAAAGCACTCAGCGAAC
Source organism: Percopsis omiscomaycus (assembly GCA_027575585.1). Classification (NCBI taxonomy): domain Eukaryota; kingdom Metazoa; phylum Chordata; class Actinopteri; order Percopsiformes; family Percopsidae; genus Percopsis; species Percopsis omiscomaycus. Next base: position 4,795 of record JAODLI010002477.1, read on the forward strand.
AGTGTGATTGAATGTGTGTGCAAAGGGAATATATTTAGCCTAATGTGAAATACCAAAGCAAGGGCATGAAGGCAGGTTGCTGGTAGAGAGTTTGTCACGTTCCAACTTTCCAGTGTTGCTTCAGTCAAAGCGCGGCTCGCTGGGCGATGAGACCATTTTAGGGACGGCACCATGTTCTTTTCTCTGTGTGTGTGTGTGTGCGTGCACTTGTGTGCGCTAGCCGTGACACAAAAACAAGTTGTCTTTGCAACCAGTGTTGGAGTGTCTGCTCTTTCTCACCGGCTGTGTGTGTGTGTGTGTGTGTGTGTGTGTGTGTGTGAGAGAGAGAGAGAGAGAGAGAGAGAGAGAATTGTGCTGCTACGTCAGGGATTTCATGCAGATGTCCTCTGGCTGAATACGAGTTAACTAGTTACCATTTGATGTGAGGAATTTGCTTGTGGTCAGATTGTGGTGTTTCTGAGGAAACCCCCTCAGAAAACCAACATACAAGATTCCAATGCTGAGTTGCTGTCGTAAATGTCAACATTTTGGTGTGTATCCATGTATGTGATTGGGCATCCTATGAAGTGTGTGAAACCCCTATTTGTGAGAATATGTAAGTGTTCTTTTCAGAGGGCAACAAAAAAACTTGAATCCCTATTGATTCAAATTGAATGCTTGTCATTTCTAACTTCCTCTTCAAATTTCTGATCTCTCATTGGCTCACATAGTCTTATCCTTGTGCAGTTGTCATGGATAAGTCATTCTACATTATGGTCGTTACCATGGGCAACACTGTCCATCGCCATGACACTGCCCTGACATCCTAATATGATCTTGACTCATTTCCTCTTGGCTGGTCATCATTTAGATTTTGTGGAATGCATTGCCGGCATTCCGCTCGGTATTTCTTAAATTGATAAAATTTTGCTTTTCCATGCTGCAACAATCAATCAACAGGATAGTAGATACAAATCAAAGGTTAAATCCATTGACTATTTTCTCAGTTCTACTAAAGTCAATATTTGTTCTTGCTGTGTAATTCCACTAACATTTGAGCTGGGGAGTTTAGGAAGAAGAATCAAATATGCTAGTTCAAAGAACATGTTTAGACTGTTTAAATTATGATCTGCTTTAGTGGAAATAAGAATAGTAATAGCAAGTGGGGGTATAGCTCAGTGGTAGAGCATTTGACTGCAGATCAAGAGGTCCCCGGTTCAAATCCGGGTGCCCCCTCATTTTGTGGCTGGTGGCTAGCACTGTTTTCTCACAGCAATGAGGTCTTGGTTTTGAGCCCGACCAGCCCCCTGCCGTGTGGGTTTACTCCGAGTGCTCAAGTTTCTGAGTGCTCCAGAAAAATATGTTAGGTTAAGACTCCTGTAGTTGTAGGCACACACAAAATAGGACCTAGATATAATAGATTAGTTAGAAATATCGAAATCCTCCTGTGAAACTCCCAAACTCATCTTTTAGAGGTGGGGGATTTAGGGGGTCCTGACCCCACTTTGGTGTACAGGAGAGCCGAGCTGGGTAAAGGAATATGAGAGGCGAAACGTAGAGATTAGGAGAGGAAAAACACTGATGACTGACAAAGTGACATGTCTCTCGGCCTGGCTAGCTTGTCACATATTAGTTCTGATGTTATTGGGAGAGCCTTAGTGCTTTAAACATGTCATGTTCCCTGACCCTGTACACACAATCTGTGGCATTTAGTGGACATCCCTTAGCATAGAGCAACTGCAAATGCCCTTTCTGCTTGCACAATGCATTTCCCTGTCTGTTTATATAAATGTTCTATCTCCATTTGCCTTTTGTTTGCAGTGATAGCGTTGTTTTGGTGTCGATAACACCCACTTCACAAGCATGGACAAGCCTGTGGGTTTGCTCTTATTGGCACTGATGTATGCCTGGGTAGAAACACTTCATGCTGATCATATATAGTCATCACTGAAAACTGCTAGGAAGACACAATAGCTTTTCCCAGAATCTGTGGGGACAGATGACTTAAACTACAATTTTTATTGACATTTATTTTTAAAAATGTTTTGGCAAAAGTTCAGGAAACTCTAAGCTAATGTATGCTTCATATTACATATAGTACAGTAAGCAGTCTAAACCACTTGTGTCCTCCAACACACACAAACTAAATATCTGACCAGCCGTCTGTTAAAGGCTTCTGTTCTGGGCTCCAAGCTCCTATCTGAACTGACAAGAAGAGACTTTGGGCAGCATTGCCTTGCCAATCAATATCACACTGGACAGTAAAGATTAAGGCTATACACCTGCTGTACACTGTCAGAGACGGATACACACATTCACACGAGCAATGGGTTGACATCAATGGTTCGTTGTTATTGCACGATAATGGATTTTTGCTGATATTTTCAAATTCATTTTGGCCGATTGACGATACCGGCAATAATAATGTATGCTTGTCACAAAATTCCCACGACATTCCTGGACTTGCCTCATGGCACACCGTTTGAGTACCACTGCAGTGGCGTATGCTTGAAAAACACATGCAGCCTACCCCTGGTAAGTTTAACCTGCCAGGCTATTGAAATGGGCACCAGTCTCACTCAAGCCTTTTCTATCCGCTGTCTCCAATGTCCATAATCATTTTAATAAATACACATAGATCACTTCTGATCTGATTGCACTGGCCCCATTACCCAACCAGTGAGCTTCCTAACGGCTTTTATGTAACCACACGTTGTCTCTTTGCCTATTACGAGTCAGAGCTATGGACCTCTAAGAGTTATCACAAAAGTATTGTGTTACTAACTGTATATAGCATGTGCGTGTGAGGTTATAAAACCTCCAAAGCTGTGTACGTCTCTGTCATAAGTCAAACTCATATCACTCACATAACCCTTATCCTGCCTTGGCTATTATCTGTTTCTCTATTTTACGATCATTTTCTCTCTTTATATAACCAAAATAAGACACAGGGATGTGACAATCGGACAAATTTTTTACATTAAAATGTTTTTTTTTAACCTGCCATAAACATTGTTGTTGTCTTAACTCTCCTTGGCCAGCAGATGTCAATCTAGAGTCTTAGTTCAAGCAGACAGAAGAGCAGATATATATATATATATATATATACAGTATAAATAACAAAAAGCACAGTTCACATAGAGTGTCACAATGTATCAATAAATAACAAATGACAGTAATGAATATCTAAAAGAAGAACAGTAATGTGTGTGGTGGGTGGGAGGGAGGGAGGGAGGCAGTTTGGAGCAGTTCACACCTTTTAGGCCCCCCATCAACCACATATAGAGGACTAAAGACTTCTACACCCCTGTAAGATAACTACATGTGTTAGTTATTAAACCCTGTTAAAGTTACCACTTCACAGGACATAATAGCAACACGTACACAGATGAAAACAAAACTAAATAATTGTAATACACAACATGTAGTCATACTAGTTGTCTCTCCCACTAGCTTGTTAATACTGATTGTGACTAGTATACAAGCCTCTGACTGTAGCTTGTTGCTGCTCTCACTTGTGGAGTGTGAGAGAGAGAGAGAGAGAGAGGGAGAGGGAGAGAGCGAGAGAGAGCGCGCATGGGTGTGTACCCACCCATCTCAGCTCCTCCACAGCTCCAGCCATTCAGCCTCACTGGCTCCTCTCAACACACCCAGTACATGTGTTGCTTTCTGTGTGTGTGTGAGAGAGAGAGAGAGAAAGTGGGTGTGAGAGCGCTGGTCCCTCTATGTGCTGCTAAAGTGTGGCAGGCGCTCGGTGCTTCGGTTGCCCCTCCATGCTGGATTAAAATCCCCCTTTGGACCCTGCTGTGGGAGATACACACCTGCACAGACAAACACACACACACACACGCGCAGACAACCGCTGCGATGAGCGAGGAGGTTAAAGAGAGGGCTACAGGAAAGCCGTCTCCCCGTAAGAAGAAGGGAAAGAAGGTAAAAGAAATAAAGGGGGTTTAGTAAACCACTCCGTTTATGGCTGCTGCTTGAGATAAAAAATAGCTGGGGTTCACTGCTGTTAAATCTTGTGTGCTGATGTCACTAACGAGCAAGATTGGGTTTTATTCTAGCCTGGTGTTTTATTATTTGGCTTTAAGGGGAAAATGTCAGATTTCTTAGCGGTGGTTATATACTAGATATAATTCTTTGTTTTGTTTGTGGCCAAGAGTGGACCATCTTTTGGCAGCTGACATGCATCTATTACATGGTGTTCAAATTAATTTGTTCGATCAATTTGTTTGTTTTTAGTGATAAGAGTGAAAGAGATGTACCTTCTATTATCTGAAGATGCTAATCCTATATGATGTATTAGCTTTGATAATTCAAAATAGATTTTTGCTATAATTCCTCTAGAATTCTTGTTATTTGGAGATGTTGATTACAAATCCATCTTTAATTTGCTGATGGAAGGGCTAGCAGGCGGCTCTGGAGCACCTGTTAACTTGCTCTGTACATCACACAGCGCTCTGCAGCGCAGAGAGAGGTGGAGAATGTTTTGGCAAGGGAAGGGCACTAACAGGGAGGAGGTTATAGAGAGGAGGAGACAAGGCGTGGTGGAGAAACAGCAGAACGGGGAAAAAGAATGTTAACGGTTGAAGAAGTAGAGGGGAGAGAGGAAAAATGAACGGAGGAGAAAAGATAAGTTAGGGACTAGGCTTGGGTGTACATGATATGGTACATGATATGGACGCCAGTTTGAGTATGCCTGTGTCTGTGTGTTATACCTTATAACACAGGGAATGAAAAGATGTTGGCTCTCACTGCTTTATAGGTTTTTCTGCACTAAGCAAAGACATCAGGATTTGTAGTCCCTCAGTGGCAGGCTGTCTGGATAAGAGGGTGGAGTGTGTAGTCACTGTTTATCTTATTTTGTAGTCCCGCCTCACTGAAAGAGGAGAGCAAACCTAGGATGTCATCCTGTTTCTTTTAAAACTAATTACAAAAACGTATGTTGTGCTCTCTGCTTGAGGACTTCTTCCTTTGAGGTTCATTTGGTTAGGATGCAGTTATTAGTTTAGAACTTCCTAGTACAAATAGGCACAGTGTGTCTTTGTGTGTGTGTGTTTCCATTGCACACTGCAGTGAAAGTACTTGCTGGCTAAGCAGGTTTATCCTGTGAGATTTTTCCCATTATATGTAGTCAGCTGCACCCAGTTGTTTTATACTGGAATCCCTCTCACATCCCACTAGCAGTGCTTGATGAAGTGGGGGTCAGAGATGATTTTTTGGGGTCGCAACGCAAACATTTATTTCATTATTGTTTTAAATCACATTTTTACACACAATTTGTAATAGTGTTTATGTTTTTTTATGTACATTTTACATTTACAGCATTTATATATACAGGTTTTTTATACACAGGTTATATTATTTTCTATATACAGGTTATTAGGTTATTCAGATAAGTGGTTCACAGTTCATTATGTGACTCTATACTAAACCACAAACTGAATCACTGTGTTTTTTGATAACCACTGCACATAAGAGATTATATGATTAATGATTTTACACTACACATAGAAGGATACACACTCATACAATTACATATTACTGCTGTACTGCAGTACCATTGAGAAGGTCTCTATACAGATACTACTGTACAGTATAATCCTGTGAAGATTTATGGTTCTCATTATTTTTGCAGAATGTCAGTGATTGTGTGTGTGTGTGTGCGTGTGTGTGTGCGTGTGTGCGTGAGTGTGTGCGTGTGTGTGTGTGTGTGTGTGTGTGTGT
>JAODLI010002478.1:0-10503 GCA_027575585.1 Percopsis omiscomaycus
CGGGGGATTAAAGCTGCTGTTTCGATACATCCATACTTATCAGTATGATGAATAGAAGCCCCCCGAAATAGCCATTCTGCCAAAGATAATTTGTTAATAGCATACTTCTATATGTCCTAATAAATTGCTTTTGTATCATAAGACGAGAGTGGTCTGACTGAACCCTCCTTATGTCATCTACCTTTAACAATCACGAAATATGACATATCCAACTGTTACTGTAATTTGCTTTTGGAGTGTTTTGCATAACCCTCATCTGACTCATTCTGTGCAAGTGGACCTGCTAGCAATCACGAGCTTAAGTTCACTTTAGCTTGCGTACATCATGTTCACCCATTTCTGGACTTCCGAACGCTTCAATTCTCAGCAGCAGTGTGTATGGGCAGAAAGCGTGGGATGTCAGTGCAGTCCAACAGAGAGAGCTTTTCATCTGGGTGAAAACAATTTATAACTCGCAAAGCATCCAGGAAGTAATTATGTTTTAAGTTTAGGCAAGGCTCTCTCTATGGAGTCCAAAGTCAACCGTGACACATTTGCAGAACATAACAAATGCCGGCACCGCAGGGGGTCCAAAACATGCTAAATTACTCACAAAACACATGACTGGGTGTTATTCTTAGCAGAGGAGTGAGAGAAGACAGACAGACAGACAGACAGACAGTCAGAAACCCCAACTGGCAGTTCTTACGTGTACATGACAGCGACTGTAGACAGCTTGTGTGTGTGTCAAATTCCACCTCAGTCTGTTATAAAAGTTCTTTATCAGATTTCCCACAGTAAACTATTGTAATCTGATTCCTGCTGTTGCAGCAAACTGTGTTTACAGTCAGGGAGAGTTTTGTCGGACAACAGAGAGTAACACTAGAACACACACACACACACACTGATCAATACAGATTATGATGAGCGCAGCGCATTTGGGTGAAAAGCTTTTTCTCACCTCCACCACCACAGTCTATGTCCACTTACCGCCTCTTCCTTGCATTTTCTTCTTTTCCCTGTTTCTTCTCCTTCTTTGTTTTGCTGTGAGGTGAAAGAGTCAGACACTGCAGCAATGCCTCTCCAGTTTAGCAATGGCAATATAGAATCCAGCATGTTAGCATGTTATAAAGTTAGCATAATGCTGCCTTACTGTACCTATGCAACATTCATCTGTTAATATGTTCTCTTTCTTACCCTCTCTTCAATTTTCCTTCTTTCCCCCTCCTTCACTCCCCTTCTCTGCCCTCCCCATCTGTCTTCTCCTCTCCTCTCTTCTCCTCTCTTCTCCTCTAGTCCCCCCGTCTATCCTAAAGCTGGAGGAACCAGAACGTCGCCATGACACCTGCATAGAGTTCACGGTACGCGGTTTCCCCCACCCCACGCTGCGATGGTTTCACAATAATAAGGTGGGTTATTATCTGTCTCGGAAGAACACAGCGTCTGGGCCTCTCAGCCATGTTTGTCTGAGTGCTTTACTCAAGTGTTTTAAAGTTGGTCTCTGTCGACTGCTTTTTGAGGCTGTCATTGGGCTGCTGCCTAGAAATACAAATGTATAACACATCTTGACATTCTTGAATCGAGCAGTTGCCTCATTGTTGGGGTAATATTTAGTTTCAGAATGCTACTTCACACGATAAGTGAACATTCACTGTGTTGCTCCCTGTTCAGGAAATCCCCCACAGTGACTTTGTACGTCCGGAGATGGACATCTACAAGGACTACCTGGAGGGCTGCCTCAACTTTAAAAACCCAACACATCACAATAACGGCAACTACACACTGGAGGCTAGCAACTTCCTGGGCGTGGCCACCAGGATTGTACATGGGCATTTCCTCGACAAACCCTTTGAGGGTAGGATGCTGGGGAATGTGGGGAATGTTAAGTTCCAATCAGAGGATTTTCTACGAAGAAAATAGGAAAGGTCCCATTTGTTAGTTACTTCTTGGCTGCTGCTGGATATGTTGAGTATTACAACACGACACTACGACTGTCAACAATCGCGGTGCTCACCCCAGTCTCACTTAGCATGTAACACTCGCTTTGACTTGATGACTTTTTTAGTTTTTTATTATTATTTATTACTTCCTTTATTAACTGTCATCAAAGACAATGACATGAAGAATATACTGTAGACACACAATATATAGACACGCAATGAAACAATATTTAATACTGTGTATGATGTTGAATATATTGCCGAAGCATCAAAGCAGCAGAAAAGGAGCATTAGACAGCAACAGGCTCTAACTAGTATCAGTTAACTTTTTTTTAAAGCTGACATTTACAGTATATAAGGCTGTTAAATGTTGTCAAAAATTACAGCTTATATTCAGGTGTTCTGGGTTATAGTTACACAGGAAGTGGTGATCTTGGTAATTGGGTGTTATTCTGCTTTCTTTGTCTCTTTCCCTCTGTGTGTAACCCTCACATCGCTCTCTCTGTCTCTCTCTCTCTTTAATATTATCTTTACAGAAGATTACGAGTACGGTAAGTAAAAGAAAATTAACATATATAGCCTATATACAGGCCTATATATATATATATATGCTGTATATATTATATATTATTTTAGTAACTTTCCAACAATCTACTTATGTCCAGATTCACTGGGATCTGGATCGTCAATGTCTGTTAGCACGTTACAACGCCATTCTGTTCACGCTAGCTTAGTTTTTATTTGATTAGCGTCTTTGTGCATAGTCACACCCTTGCATGCATTTCGACACATTTATCACAGAGTCCTGCTAAAGATTACTGGCCTAAAAAACACATAATCTTCAACTCAGAGTTCTGCCTGCATACTGATTCCTAAAATGTAGTTTATTTTATTTAGTCTGTTATTCTGGTCCCTGTTCTCATGCAAACTTCTTAGTATTCGTACCATAGGTGTCCATGTTTTCGTAGTGTATAATAGAACATTCTGTTACTAAACAATTAACTATGCAAACATCTGCTGTGGGAATATGTTGTCCGAATAAGCTGGAAAATAAATGTGGTAGGCTTTGCTCCAGGAGCTGCACCAAAGTAAAATGTTAAAATGTTTAGCCAATTAAATGTGGGTGCCATTTTTTTCTAAAACCCGCTTCTCATAAATCTTCATAAAATCTATTTAAACAGTAGAAAATCATCAAAACTGATTACTTACTGACAGACGTGCATTATACTGAGCTATCGTAACACATATGCTTGCCAGTAACTTGTATATCGTATCCTCTCTTATATTTCATATATTAATATTTGTGTTTAAGGTTCACCGACTCCAACCATTACAGTGACCCACAGACCAGAGGAAGACACGTTTGGGGTGAGTGGAATATGCATATGTGCTTTAGATGACTTCCGTCAAATTTTATAGTTATGGATTATGAGTGTGCAGCGAAAAAATAAGGCCTTTCACACTAAACTAGTCTTGCAAGTCCATGAGAACATGCCACTTGTGACAAATCCAGTCCACATTGTCAGATAAATAAGTGACAGACAACTTGAATTGATTAAAATAAAACCTGCTTGCCCTTTTCCAAGTAGCAACATGTTTGTAGCTCTCGCCAAACTTAAGGCTACTGCACTGTATGTCTCAAACATAATCATTTGCCATGCTCACAGAGGCCAGAGGAAGGTTTTGTGACCAAAACAAAGTGCTACATTTGGCTTCAATCAGTGGACTGGCAGACAGAAATAGGTTCACGTGTGTCCCATATTGAGTCATTTACAGTCATAAGGAGCAGGTAGGAGTTAGACATCTTGCTCAGGTTAAAGATAGTTTGAAGGTCAGCCACCCTAACCACTAACCTACCCCCACCCGCCCATATGTTGTTTCTTTTTTTTGGTCCAAATGTTATGCTGTATGCACAGTGAATCAGCATTTAAATTGAGTGAAATATTACAAAAGAAAAGGTTAATAAAGGCTTTTATGATGTAATACCAAATTACAATATCCCATCCTTTGCTGTTGGGTGTCAACATCATTGCAGAGGTCTCTTTTTCTTGTTACATGAATGTTGCAGTGCTTACAGCAAAGGATGTGTTTTTGTAAAGAATTTTGTGTTTTTTGTTAATGAAGGATTGTAATCCTTAATTTGACAATGTTAATTATTAACTGCTAATAGTATATGATGCTTCCTCTGCATTAAAACCAGATAGCTCTCAGAGCTGACCAGTGGTGGCTACTGACAAATCTGTCAGGGGGGGCAATTGTTGCGATGATGGTTATGGTGACCCATTCAATTGGTAATTTAAACTAAGTCAGCTAGCTAACTTGACATTGTCACATTTCATTGCAGTCATTGCATTGCAGTGCTTGCAGTTTGAAAAAAACTGCTTTATGTCTATTAGAGCGATCTGATAGACATAAAGGGGTGGTACTCCACGGAACACTTGATGCTGATTGGACTATGATACTCAGAGGCAGGACAAACTGTCTAGAACAGTGTCTAGAACAGTCACAGACTGTGGTAGAATGTGATAGAAATTCCCTCCCTCTCTCTTTCCCCCTTTGGTGGTGCGTCGCCCGATCACCAAACCGCCCCTAGAGCTGACCGAGCACCGACATTTTTACTCTTGTTAAAATATTACTTGTTTCATAGAAGAGATATCTAGTCTCCGTGTGTGATGAACCCATTCGGTTTGCAAGCCCATCAAATCAGCATGGAGTTACTGAGTGGATTGACTCAGATTACAATGTTTTCATTGTGATGACAGTTCTGCATCTTGGAAAATTGTATGTCTATCAGCCTAACAGGTAGAGATGGGAGGAATTAATGAAGGAGAGAATAAAAGAAAGAAATTCTAACGTGGAGAAAAAATTAATGAACAAACGAAATAAGAGCTCTGTCTGCCTGTTGGATGGAAATGTAATTGTGTTCATAATACTACTGTAATTGACTAGAAAATGTTAACATTAAAATCTAGGGCTGTAGCTAGGGCTTTATGATAGTGAAACATAGGAATAGGATATTGATATAGTGAAGACCGTCAGCTGAGATACACTTGATATCCAGTACTGTGTATGTGTTACACTATTCTCCTCTGCTCTCCAGGTCTCCATAGCAGTAGGACTGGTGGGGTTTGCTTGTGTCGTGTTGGTGATTCTCTTTATCCTAATCAACAAGTACGGACGACGCTCCAAGTTTGGCATGAAAGGTAGGAAACTGTTTTCACACTCTCAGTAATTACTCACCATTTGTTATGAAAGGCCTTAAGAGAATGGTTTAGCTGTGCCTTCTTTTATTTGCTGTGGAGTTGTGTACTGGGATACTGAACTAGGCCAGAAGAGTAGTCTCTATACACTCTCTGCTCCCACTGCAATAATGGCTGGATAGCAGGAAGTAGACTAAACTTGTAAATACACCCACCGCATGCTGCACACCTCCTCCTAGGTCACGTTTGACAACACAGAGTTGGTGGAGAAGGCTCTTTTAGGTAGGATACTTTGCAGAATTCCTTATAGTAGCATATAAGAGGTCATAAAAAGATCCATTAAAGCTGCAAGTGTTTTGTTTTTCTCTATAATGTCTTGCCATCATCTCCGTCTATTGTTTCTATTTGTCTCCAGTGGTAAGCGTTAAATTAGAGTTACAAATATGTCTGCCAGTACCTTCAGATCCCAGTCTCGCTGGTAAACCGCATTCAAACGCATCGCTTCCGGTAGGGTGTCCCAGGGAAAATGCTTTTCTTTTCTCTTCTCTCCAGTGGTCTGTAGAAAATTTCTCCAAACAAGATAGCGAAATTCGTCTGTATTGTGTTACATCATATCGTGAAAGAAATAACTTTTTTTAAACAAAAAAACACATTTTATTGACTGATTGGTGGTTATTTCCAAGACATACCCACTGAAAATATTTGTAAATTGAATTCACATGCTCACGCAACTGTCACAATACTGGATCATAACAGTAGTTAGTCTTTCCAGTTTAATAGAGGCTGTGTTATTAAATGCTGTCCAGGCATTTGTTTACTAAGGTGGTGAAGTCGAGGCCACGCCCAGCCCCGCAGGGCAGCCATCTTTACCATAACACAGTGACTGCTGTCGGTCTCTCTAGGAAGACAACAGTGACTAGTGTCACTGTCTTAATGCTGAGTGGCATCCCACATGTTCATGAAAACACCATCCACTAATTAAGATCCACATGTTACCCGATGACGGGCTACAAGCGACAAACACACAATCAAAAACACACACACACTCACATACATCATACACAAATGCACAATTTTAGCAATAAAGGCATGAGAATGCGGACATACACACTGTAAGATGTAATCCAACAATACACACATCAATAATTGTGTGTGTGTGTGTGTGTGTGTGTGTGAGAAACTTTGGCATGCTGCCAACTCCATTGACTTTCTCCATTTCATTTCATTTCCCATGGGGCCTAGCTGGCTCTCTCTCTCACTCTCTCTCTCGCTCTATCTCTCTCTTTCGCTCTCCCTTTCTTCCTCTTTCCCCCTTGGCAGGACTCTTCTCCTTTTCTTGCTGCCGTGAACCCTTCCTCTCTCTAGTTCCTGTTTTTCTGCTTGCTCTCTCTCTCTGTCCTCCTAGCTCTCTCGCCCTCCCTGCCCTAACGAGAGCTAATTAAAAGCAGATTAACTTAATATCATCACAGCTTCAGCAGGGATGGCTGGACGGGAGGAAGGAATGAAGAATGACAGGAGGAATTAAGGAAGGAAAGATGGGAAAAGAGAGAAGCATGCATGATTGGCTGAAGAGATGGATGAAAGAAGTTCAGCGAGGATGGAAGGAAGAGAGGAAGGACGAAAGAAGGAACGAGGGAGGCAGAAACATAGGAAGGGAGGGGGGGATAATTAATTAATGGAGAGAGAGAGCGTGGGCAACATGTCTTTGTCCAGGGACTCAGACTTATATGTGGCCCTCCTCTTATATATGGTCCCCACAATTTAGTTTTTTATTTAAAGGGTATTTCCATTTTCCCCATGTGCTGTTAGCAGGGAAGTAAGGCTCATTATACATAAAACCACAATCAGTAGTCGTAGAAAAAACTAGTTCAACCACCGGACATTCCTAACCGGGCCGTAGACTATGACATGAGTTGAAAAAATAAATAAAAAATGCATGCAAACTTAATAAACTGAATTTACTTCGCAATAATGTTACATTTTTACATGCCATAGGCCTATATGCAGTTGTTAGATTGCACGCATGTTTGCATTTGGCAAGGTATTTTTTTGTATGTCTGTCCCTCCTTCAGCACTTTACGTATTGGCTTCAGCGCAGCCTCAGTTCACTTCACTTGATCAGTTCTTGGCGAACGGTAGTGTCACACGAAGTTAGCTAAACTGCTAGCATGAGCAACAAAAACATCTTTAACGTCTTTAGAGAATGTCTTTGGAAGGGGTAGGGGGAAAAAAAACCACTGACGATGGTAATGAGCCAGATATCTCAAAGAAAAAGAGGGGGTCATTCAATCTAAAATATGGGTTCACAGAGACCGGTGACTCGCATGCACCAAGTCCTTTATTTGTGGTATGTGATGATAAGTTGTCAAACGAAGTAATGAAACCATCAAAGCTAATTCGACATCTAGAATCCAAGCATCCTAAACTACTTAAAGACAAACCCCTTGAGTTCTTTGAGCGTAAGAAACGCGAGCAAGAAGGGCAAAAACTAGTGCACTGGTGCGCGATCACGTTGTTGATCTTTCAAATGAGTTTGAGCGTTACTTCCCATCCTCCAAAGATCCATGGCAAACGAAAGAGTGGGTCCGCAACCCATTTGTCAATATCCCGAATCACTTGTCAGCGCAGGAGGAAGATTAATTGATCGAAATAGCAAATGCCCGTGGTCTTAAAAGTGTGTTTGAGCAAAACCCTCGGGTAGGTTTTTGGATCAAAACCAAAGTGGAATATCCCAAGATACTATAGCTGTAAAAGTGCTGAAAACATTGCTACCATTTCCCACCACGTACCTATGCGAGGCCGGGTTTTCGGCAATGACTGCAACAAAGACAAAATTGCCCAATCGACTGGACATTTCAAACACACTAAGGGTGTCACTGTCTTCCATAACCCCCAGATGGAATCTTCTTGTTGCAGGGAAACAAGCACATGTGGCCTTATTTGTAATGCACGTTTAGTTCCCTTCTACCCTACTGACATATTTTGTTAAGCATGTTTACACTTGATAGATGTAGCTTCAAGTTTAGTTCAATAAATTCATGTTCATAGTTGTTCAATTTTCACTTCTTCAAGTTCACGTTATTTTTAAGAGTTTGTTACCTTCACTGTTCATAAATAACTGGAGCTAGTTCTTTTCAAGTAATGCACGCACAACACTATATGGAAATCCCCCCCGATCCGTGAAAAAAAAATTGGGAATCAAACCAATCCATGGTGCAAAAAGGTTGGGGACCCCTGCTCTAATTCTTTGCATGAATAAGTTTGCGATGGTTTCCGCAGCATTACGAACATACCTGCTCCTGAATGAAGAACGCAAATTTGCTTCATTTTAACTTGACATTTCTTGACTTGCTTTCAAAAGGTGTGTTGCACTGCAAGGTATAAAAGCTCTCTTTTGGAGAGCATTTTTTACCATGATATAGCTATTATTACTCTAGGTCAACTTTGCTCATATACAAAAAAGGAAACTACTGTACCTCCAGTGAAACCTCACTTCAAGCAAAGAAGGTATTTTAATTTGGAACATGGCTCATCATAATAGCCATCTCTGCACTTCAAACAGTTTTATTTCAAAACTGTTTAAAACTCTTCTTCAAATATAGCTTAGCTGTGGTTCGGGAAACACACACACACACACACAGGCACAAACACACATTCAAATTAATCATAAAACATGAGCATTCACTTACAGCTTCACAATTAGTCTTAATATTCGTGTGTGTTGCTCTCTACAGTTTTGACACCATTTCACACCTCTCTCTGAGAGACTAAACTGTTGATCTGGTCGAGGATCACACACACACACACACACATGCAGACCCCATGTCTGAAGGGCCTATGTGGATAAACACCCTCTCAACCATATGTTTAGTATATCCATCTGTTCTTTTAGTCATGCCTTAGAGCCAGCCCAGATTCATATCTGCAGCACACACATGCACACATGCCCGGCTAATGTAGACATTTGTCTAAGATACATGTTTTGATATGAAGTGCTTTTAAACAACAAGGACAGACCAAAAACGAATGATTTTATTAAACCTCCATAAAAAACGTCTTATCCTCCCCAAGGTTCTTTTTCTGCAGAAGGAAATTACATTTTGCTTTTGCCCTCAAAGGAATATTGTCATTTCTATCGGGCACAATCGCTTCTTAGACCCAATAGTCTTTTAATGTCCAGAAAGCACAAAGATGTCTATCTGTGCTGACTGTCAGTCTGTTTTATTTCCCGCTGAGATTTCTCAAATGTTCTTGTTGCTGAAAGATTTTTGTTATAAAGCCACACTGCAACACATAGTTAACAGGTTTAACTCTAATCAACCCAAGAACAACTTTTTCTTTGTGTAAGAAAGACTAGGAAAAGAAACAAAGAAATAAATATATTATATTATGTAATGTAATAAATATTAATATACTGTATGTCTATTTATATACTGTAAATATAACCACATAGCAGATTTCCGCCAGTAGGATATTACATTTTTAGATCCTATGCTAATTGTAGCAGAGACAAGCCAGCATACTCAACACACACACACGCATGCATGCGCACACACAAACACCTTTCCAGGCGTGGAGAACCAATTCCAAGCATGCTGTGTTTTCATAAGCCTGTCAGGATGTTAGCTAGGTTGACTTTTCCATGTTTTTGTGTCTCTCCGCTGCCAACAAACTGTAAAATGCTGAGAATTGCTAACTGTGGAACGGCAGCAGATGCCAAACAAGACTGGCAATCACACCGGGCAGCCTGCTAGACCCTGAAGGCCCCCTGTGGGCCCTCGGGGTGTCTATGGAGTGTAATACCAGCTCTTGCCCATAAATCTAGACGCTTCCTAGTTTTTCCAACAAGCAAACAAACACTGTGTCATACGTTGTTTAATACAACCTTGTCAGGTATTTATCCTGGTTATGACAAACCTGGATAAAAGAGGTGAAATATATCAGTATCTGGCCACATCCTGGGGCGGTATGTCTGTTATGTGGTTACTTGAAAGGGTAAGAATATCTTGATGTGATTATTGTCCCATATTCATGGTTGATTAGGTTTTGGAATGATAAAAAATGCCCTACGGGGAAGACGGGGATGTTTTTATTATTTTATTTTATTTTTTAAGTAACAACCTCTTCCCAGGATAAGAGCTACAGTATCTGTCACAAGGCTCACAGGAAAGGGATTTGTTTGACATGACAAATGACATGAGCCTTTTGTAGGTCTAGTTTTGTCTTCTGTTTGGCCCATTAGACTTTCTTTTTTTCTTTTTCTCTCTGTTATATACAGTATATACACAATATAATACATTTACATTGACATTTACAGCATTTAGCAGACGCTTTTATCCAAAGCGACTTACAATTAGTACATTTGTCAACAGTTGAACCGGTTA
>JAODLI010002479.1:0-10503 GCA_027575585.1 Percopsis omiscomaycus
CGCCACGGCGTTGTTTTGGAGGGTCTTGAGACCCCCCAAGACCCCCCCTGGCGCCGCCGCTGCTGCATTGGCATGTGTGATCCAATATTTTTCTCTCAACCTGGAGAGGATGAAATTTCTCCCCCCATGCCTTATCTGTTCATGGATATGTCGGAGAATTAACAAGGAGATATGCTGATCTTTTGACAGGATAATTGGGTGTTTGCTTTCTTCTGGCATAGCAGCCCTGGACAGTCTTCCACCAACTCTCAGCAGTCCATCTCCTACAACAGGGTTGAGCTTGTAGATGGGACTACTCTTTCCTTTTGGCAGAATTGGATGATAGCATTTTCTGCAATTGACAGGTCATTAGTTAACTAATCTTGTCCCATTAAGCCTCGGGCTTTCGACATTTCCATACCAATGTAATTGAGATCCAGAGGAGTATGCAACTGAAGCTTCTTTCTTTTTCGACTCAATTACAGTAGAGCCTACTTGATTTTCAATATCCACGATACTGCAGTTTTAAGTCTTTTCCAATCAAAGTAATACATGTTTAGCTGACTGGTTGCACTGTTGTTCTGTAAACTTGAACTTTTCATTTCTTCCATTTTCTTTTTAATTCCGATGAGGCGCTGTTGAGCAACACATTGGTTGTTTGACATCATCACGTCCTTAGTTTTGAATGGCAGTTTTAAACTGTAATGTCCATCCTGCAAATTCACAGATTGTTCCATAACTTCAATGAATCTTGAATCTTCTCTTGACATTTCTTATTTGTCCTCAGCATCTCTTTCATTAAAATCATGTTCGTACTGCTTCTCTAATAGCAGCTCAAGTGACTCGATACTTTATTTACAGTGGCAACATGACAGTTATCATCATTAAGGTTGCCTTTCCAATCTCCTAATGAGCCATTGACAACCCACCCCATAGGGTCTTAATGGCAAAGGGTCCATCTCCTTGGCTGTTTACAACTTCCCATGGTTCCAGCAACTTTGAAGCGTACCAATTAACAACTCCACTTCAGCCTGGATTTCAAGGATGTCAGTGTGATCAAGGTAGGACCAATTTGTGAGGTTTTCTTTTTTGATTATGTTTGTTGTACTCACCTGCATTGTTTTTTGTGTATAAACATTTGGAAGACTGTGGTACCTTTTCCTATTGAGGCTAGATATTTCAAGTTCCTTCACAATGTATGTTGACACAGATGTCTTTGGGCTCATTGTTAACATAATATCCTTGATTTTTTTTCCCAGTCAGGTTTAGCTTTCGCATCAAAGCTTCAGTGCCAAATGTAGAAGTTGATCAATTGCCTAACAAGGCGTAGGTCTGAATCACTTTGTTGCCCCTTCTTTCTTTCACCTGAACTGGAAGGATTGGTAGTATTCCATTACTACCAGCAGGTTTGCAGACATGTCAAGTTCTCTCATTGTTAGGCTTGCGCTCCTGACCCAGAACTCAGAGGCACCACATGAGGCTCGGGATACAATAAAAGAAAGCTTTAATAGTCACAGTACTTGGCAAAATAGAACAACTGAGGTAGCACAGTTCCGTTAGTCCTTGTTCCAGGTCCACAGAACGCTGGGAGTCACAAAAACACTGAGATTGTATTTCTTCAAGGCCTAGTTACCACACAGGTGAGGGTATTAATCTGGCACTGAAGAGGAGTTCAGCCCGGGTATATATACAGGAGTGTTGAATCAGGTGATGAGCTGCAGCTGTGCCGGTAGCAGTCCTGGAGCTTGGCCACGCCCACTGACCTACTCCAGGGGAAGGCAGACAAGACAGGAAACACAAAGGAAAGAACACACAGGGCGGGGAAGACACAGCTGCCCCATAACACTCATGTCCTGTAAATCAGACATTACGTTGTTGCATCCACGCAGGAATAAGGCGTAATCCTGGAGTAAAGACACATTTTCAGCCTTAACAACAGGCCAGTTGAGCACCTTTTCCATATAAACTGCTGTTGTAGTGGAGAGAATTGGTAGACACTCAGTCTAGGTGCTAGTGTGATGTATCACCAGGTTCACTCAGGTGTGTCGGCCAAAACACAACTTAAGGCCAAATAATCCAGAGTGCAAATGAAGCGCTGAGAGTCGTTCTTACTCTTTTCATTCCTTCCTCTTTATTGTGGGTGTGAAGATGAGTGTGTGTGAGTGTGTTTCTACAGAGAGAGAAACAAATACAGACTAATAAGTAAATATGTATACAATAATTCCTCCTTAATCATTAATATACCTTACTTAACATGAGATGAACAATAGCCAGAATATAGCTCTACTAAACTCCAATAATATAATCAGAGGAAAGGGTTTCAAACACTTATACATATAACATATGGAATTCACGGAGATTTCTTCCCATCCATTAAGTTACCGCTAGCGTTGGCAACACTTCCTGTTATCTATGAGATGCAGTTAACTAAACGGCTAGATACTTTTATTCTGAAATCCCGGAACAGGGCTATGTTCCGTTCGCGCTGGCAAAGCTTCGATAGCGATACAGAAAGCAGTATTTAGCGCCAATCACTTCTTATTTACTTAACCATAAACGACTTAACAATCACAATAACCAGTATTAAAAGTATAAACATTTAACATTCAACACAACGTTACGTATTTGACCAGACATACTTCGTCACGTGAGCCGAAGCTCCAAACTAGCGTAACGTATGACGTGGATATAATAAGCACCACGGTCGCATAGCGACTCCTTAAACACCTAACTATCGTCCACATCGAATAAAGGAAATAACAGCTGGCCTAACAAGAAATATAATATCCCGAGTGATGCAGGAAATATACTTACTTTATCATTTACGCACACTTTTCCAAACACTAGACTATATCAATGTCACCTCCTAGATTTGGTAGCCTACTAGAACGTTGTTAGAAAGAATGTGATGACAATGAGCAGTGTGAACAGCACCTAGCACTTTTTACAGAGCTATTTACAGAGCTCTAAAAACTCAATTGTGTGTCAGGAGATTTGTCCACCCTGTGGACAAATTTGCTGCGCTATCAATGCACATATTCCCCCAAAGGTGGCAGTCGAACTCCACTGTTGACAGTGCGATTGTGGAGAAAGCCGCCTGTTATTGCTGCGCCGGTGGGGCATAGGAATGGGGCTGTCTTCCCAGACCCTATCCGTTGATGAAAAGATCGACCGAGCGGTAAAAGAGCTGGGGATGCAAAACGGGACGGAGACTATACAGTAAGGACCAAACATTGGGAGCAATGCTGATGCTCCAAAATATGGAGTATCGCCCGATTTACGAAGTTTTCGATTGTACGTCGATGTAGACAGGGAGTTTCAAAGGAAATATTTGGCTTCTACTTTTCTATCCTTTTTGTTTATCCACATCTGCAATGATGCGGGTTGTGATCTGGAGCAGGACCACTTCAATTGTACTCTGTCTTTTGGCATGCCATGTTTTAAAAGTGGCTGCCAAAACCTTGCAAGAGGACAACGCTACGGAAGGTAAATGTAATTTATGTTTTCGCTTGCTCTGCCGTGGCTAATAATCACTATGGCAAATTGGCTTGTCTGTAGCTCACTAGCTTGCTAACTTGGTGGCTAATGGTGATGTTAGCCAGTTAGCTAACGTTAGCACGTCAGCCTTGCAAATAAAGTCTACTAAATCTCAATGTAATGTCACTAGAACTTTGCAATGAATGGGCGTGTTTGCTTCATAACAATTGAAACAATTGTCTTCTTTACATCGTATGTGTGTAAAGTATGTTGTTATATTTAATGTAATTTAATAATGCACCATATTGGTAGAAGCAATAATAATGTCCGCTGTCCAGCTGCAGTGCTTTTCTGTTTAAGTCACATAATTTGCGCCTACGTTTGCTCTTACTAAACAGTATTCTTTCTGTACACGCAAAGCACACACACAATCCATTTTTATTGAGAAAGAGCTAGAACCCTTTCCAGTTAACTAAAGAGGGTAAAAATAAACTTTTATCCTCCTTAGTGATTATATTATTTTCTGTCAGTATAATTGGACCAATAATCGATAGTGGGTCCATACAAATTTGGCAATAGTGTGTAGATCTCTGGAGCAAAGTAGTCTGAGCGAGACACATTCATTTGAAGAAATTATTAATTATAATATTTTAGTGGTATTCACTACAATGCAGACCATTCATACTGCAGCGACAAGAACATCAAGGAGTGTCTCTGTAAAGGCAGGCAGGTTTTTCATATGCTCATTATAAACCCCTTGAACCACAGGCTGGGTATGTACACAGCTTGCTTGGTATTGACACGCCCAGTGTCACATCTTGCACCTGTTTGTTAAGGTTGTTGACACAATCTTTATGATTGGTTTATATGATTTGTGACATCACAAACTGCAACAGCAATTGCAGCGTTGCACACCTACAATCTGAAAGTGCTAATAAACCACTTATCTCCAACATCTGTCTAGGCTACCTGAGGATTGTTGAAGGGAGTTCTGTACTAAATTGATGGTCTGTGCCTACTTTTTTCTTCTTTCTCTTGTTTGATTTTCTTATATATCCTCTCCCTCGTTCCTTCTGCCCTAGACTGACCTTCAGTTGTCCCTGGGGGGGTGTGGTCAGGTCGATACCGAGCGTTTCTCCTGGTCCAGCTGAGAACGTGGCTATGTGGAGCCAGACAGACACTCCACTTGCAGATATAGATCTCACTCCCATTACTGCTTGCCTTAATATGCCTAGTGTTACACTTCCACAAGGAAAACACTAGCTGCACATTGCCTGCCTGGAACAATCAGAGCATCAACCATAGTATAAATTGCAAGCCAAGTGTATTAGCTAGAGCCCATCCGATATATCTAGGTCTGAGATTGGCACATCACAGATACATTGGTATTTGCGTGTGTTTTGGCCGATGCATTAACATAAACAATAGTTTGTAAAGCTGCATCATGCATCTTAGACTTTCTTCCTGTGCCTATAGGTGTAATCTACAACTTCTATTTGACAGCCATATTTGAAGGGTTCATGTTAAAATTATCTTAATAAAATGTTTATTCATCTTCTATCTATTATCTTATTTAAGATTAGTTTATTAAAACTTGAAGTGATCTCGCTACCTCCCAAAAAGCATCTTGCCACCCCTTGGGGGTCCGGACCCACAGTTTGAGAACCGCTGGGTTGGGGTACCTCTGGTCCACTGTTGTAAGAGCTGGAATAGCATTACAGAGCAGAGAGGAGAGTATCTCGTATACTGAAGAACCAGAACCCAGAATGGGATGTTTATGTAGAGCGTAGACTAGTGTACATAGTGGGGCAAGATTAATAGAGCCCATTTACACTCCAGGCCTCCATTAGACTGGAACCTGATGGTGTAACCTAATGGCTATGGCTGAGTTAATGGGATTGCTGCAACCTCTTTACAATCTTACTTTTAATCCAGACTCAAACACCAGACTATAATGTCATTGATCGCTACATTATCCCTTGTGTAATGATTTAGTCCTTAAGATATATTTGTGTTTTTTAAAGGCTTAAATGCTAGCAGACTAAATTAAGCTCAGTTTAGGCCACGCCATTGCTAGAGCTTACAGCACTCGTCATTCACCAATTGTATTTTATTTTTATTTTTCTCGAGAAGCATCTCAATAAATTGAACAAAAGTTGTTTTGCTGCTCATTTCCACACTCCCCCAGTTTGCTCTCACATTCTGGTTTGAGCTATAGGTCATCACTATGAAGGTTGGACTGTACAGAATCTGCACTTGTTCTTATTTACTGCCAAAATTAGAAGCAGTATTCAGCTGCAAGGAAAGACACCTTCACAGCTCTGAGTCTGCAAGAGTATTTATTGCATTCTGCTTTGCTTAGACAAAGGCCTGAATATAATGTGTTGGCTCTGTGCCAGCATGCCTGTAACTAATACTGTAAAGTTGCCCCAGCTTTTGACTGAGTCTCCCTGTGGTGAAGAGTGCATCTGCTGTGCTGTCCCTCTCCCTATTTAGAAGAGCGCGAACCCCTCACCCACCCGACGGAGGCCACTCATACCATGCATTACTGGTTCCATTCACCTCATCACCGTTGAGTGTTGACGGCTCACGGTGATCATTGGTCAGCGTTGCACAAACGACGCGCGTTCATACGTTCAGACACTCGCTGTTCTAGGGGATCTCTTTTTAAACAATTCTCTGTACACACAAGCACAGACACAGCCACCCTGCTGCTTGGACTGCTGTTACCTAGAATTATTGGTGGGAGATCTTACTATTGGTCAGGGGACATCTCTTTGATCCCTTAGCGTCCATATGGCCCAAGCGGACACAGTCAAACGAGTAAGAGACCGTTACCAAGTCACCAGTTTAGTAAATGGGAGATTACCATCCTCCCCTCTCCTCCCTGCCTGTGTGTAAACTATATGTCTATGAGTCTGCTAGTTTTAATAGGGATGTCACCGGTGATGAGGGTTGGGAGGGGACTTGTGTGTGTGTGTGTGTGTGTGTGTGAGAGAGTGTGTTTGAATGGTGTCTCCCAGGGGAGTTCTTTAAAGTGAGCACAGCTGGTACCCCTAACAACGAATCATTGGGAGTGGGACAGGAAGTGAGGTCATGCTTTCATAATCCCCCTTCTACAGCCACAGTACACGGCACAGCACACACACACACACAATTTTAGGGAGTCCAGCGCTCGAACTGTAGGTGGAGCTTGCACTTGGTTTGAACTGCTTGCACTTGGTTGAGTGCTTCTTCACAACTGCTCTCTTGGGTGGGGGAGGGGAGTTGGTCTAGCCGAGGGTATGTGTGTGTCAGCCCACGGGTGGTAAAAGGACACAACCTAATTTGGTTGTGATGGACGTGTGTGTGTGTGTGTGTTTGGGGGGCGGTTAGGGTACCCAGTGATGAAACATGTAAGACGGATCACTCTTGCATTTGTGTGCTCAAGTGTTACTAGGTTAGCAATGCTGCAGAGTCACAAGATTTGCCTGTGTGTAGTGTCATCTGAAAGTCAAATAGGAGCTCTGTGTTTATGTAGTGTCGCTATAGTCATTATAGTTAAGTTACACTCATACGTACTGTATATTTGTGTAATTTTTTCCATAGTGTCCATTAGCACTTGCTGGCTTAATGTCTGAGCCTCTTGTTAGATTAACAGACCGTTCCCGTTGGATTAGTGCCCTCATCTCTTAAATTCCGTCAAGAATGTGTTTATATACACAGTTGTTTTGCACACTTTTCCAAGGCTTCTTTGAGGGAGGGAAGCGGTCCATTGTTTTGAAGGGGAAATGTCGCTGGCCACTATCCAGGAAACGGTTAGATGTCCTTCCCTTTGTGACTGGCTGGACTCTGGAATGCTGTCTTAGTGGTTTGGAGGCGAAGGGGCATGTTACTAAAATGTACCCTACCTAACCAGATGACTGTATTTAAGATTGAGTGAATTACGAGGTCGTAAGGCCATTGTGTCAATGCTCTCTTTCTCTGCCTTGCTCACTTGCTGGCAGATCAACATGCATACGCACTATAAATAATGCCTGTGCTTCCCAGAGGTGACCCTGAAGATCCACCTGAGCGATGCCAACACGCACCAGCCCCTGGGAGGTGCCACAGTCGAGCTCTTCACCAACCACACCTCCGTAGCCACGGAAACATCCTCAGCCGATGGCAACGTGCACCTTCGCTTCCCCTACCGTCTTGGGACACCGTTGGTCGTCACCGCAACCAAGCAGGGCTACGTGCCAAACTCTGCCCCCTGGGCACCGGCCAGACTGCCTGGTAGGACTGGTTGTCTTTCTGACTGAGAGAATGGCACCACAGGAGAAAGGATTCTTTACATATCGCCATGTCACGTTAGACTGGGAGGAGGGGCGGAGGGTTTGCAGCTTATTTGATTTTGTGAGAGAGAGAGAGAGAGAGAGAGAGAGAGAGAGAGAGATTGCATCAGGTGTGAGTGCTCCATTACTAATTTATTACAGTTGGTGCCAAAAACCAGCTAGGGGTCTGCTTAGCTTCTTCTGCCTGTTTTTTCACTGTCTCGCACACACGCACACAGAAAGCCTCCCCAGAGGTTGCGGTGCTGTATGTGTATGTATGTGTGTGTGTGGAGGGGGTGTTATGAGCCAACAGAACGGCAGCCAATTGGATTAGCACGCTTACAGCTCTGAACAATAGAGGAGTGAAGGAAAAGGAAAGAAACGAATGAGAAGTATGCTGGGTCAGACCCTCACACACAGGAAGAAAAGCAGGCCCATTAAATGTTTTAATGACCTGCTATGTCTGATTAGGAACTGGAGAGTGTCGTGAGTAGTTGTAGTTATAGGCCTTTTTTAAATGTGTTTTTAAGTGTGTGTGTGTGTGTGTGTGTGTGTGTGTGTGTGTGTTACAGTGTTTTCATCTCTTAGCCTGGACCTGCTGCCTGAGAGAGTTGCTACTTTAACGGTGTACGAAGATGTGGTCCAGATTGTCTCTGGCTTCCAAGGTAATGGAAGGTTATGTGTGTCTTCTGTCCCTGTTCCAGTCAGCCCCTCTGTATAGGTGTAGATAATTGTATTAGATAAGGTTTACTGAATTAGGATGAATTAAAATGAGTCTGCTGGATCCTTTGTGTGTCTGCAACTGACAAGGGAGTCATTCAAAGTGTCAGGGGGGCTGTCTGGCTAACAAAGTATAACACATGAATAGACGTGCCCCCCGCTCCCCCAACCTCACACACACACAGACACTATTACCATACTATTCAAAAACACAAGAACAGACAGTGCCCACAGCACGTGTCTGAACGGAGCATAAATTCTGTTCTGACACACACACACACACACACACACACACACACACTCTCCATTTGTCATGATATTCTGAACCTGGGTGCCCTGGGGAGTGATGAACAGTGGCATGAGGAAAGTGAATGAAAGGGTGAGGCGGAGGGGATTCAAGTGTGGGCGGGCCAGTGAGCGAATGGGGACGAGCAGAGGGGGGATGGGGCGGGGCGGCGGTGTCTATAAAGGGAACAGAGGAGTGGAAAGAAGAGGTAACGTAAAACACGAAACCTCTCGCTTCTTCCGTGGCAACACCACAAGGCCTCGTGAAGTAGTTGAAATGCCCTCCGCCCCCGCTGTCACTCACTCCTCGCGTCAGATGTTAAACACAGGAGCAGGAGTTTAACAAATACATGTCGTGTAGACTTGACTTTGTGTGAATGTGCCTACACACACACACACACACGTTCACACGTGTGCCTGTGCACTCGCACAGCTGGGTCTTTGTCTCATTGGTCAGGAATGCGTGCTCACCACAGTGGAACTGCTATGACATCACCTTGCTGAGTCCAGCTAAAGTGTACTGTACACTGTTTCTGGCACCCTATAACTGTGATACAGCAGGGGAGAGGGGGCGTTGGGATGAGGCATGATGGATATGAAAGCATTCATTGCACAGTGGAGCATGAGAATGGAGCATAGCAGGCTGGAAGGACCACCAGAGCGCAGCTTGTCTTTACAGTATTGATCTCAGATCCCCTCCATTAGGTCTAATTTGATGGCTGACTTCATGTAATGCATGCATTACATAAGCATTCGGGGAGAGAGTGAGTAGAAAGTTGCCTGGTAAAGCCATCCTGAGGGAATGTCATGGAGCAATATGTTTATTTTAAGGTTTCACCAATGAACAGCCTTTATCATAATTTCAAATAGCAATATTTGTGTGTAGCAATAGCAACGCGTTAGCAATAGCAACACGTTTGTGTGTACTCTTTGGTGTGTGTGTGTGTGATTTGTGACTCCTGACCTCCAGTGTGTCTCTGTGCTGTGGCCCCAGGTTCAAGGGGCCAGCCATGGGTTCAGTTCCAGCGCAGAGCCCTGAGTCTCCCCCCAAACACGTCCTACGCCAACCTGACCGCACTGTTCACCGTGGCCAGCTCCCCCACACACATCCAGCACTTCCCCTACCTGCAGGGGCTCGGCAGCAACGCTACAGGTAGGGCAACAGGTAGGGCTACATGTAGGGCTACTGGCAGGGAATGACACAGCTGACTGAAGACGTCAGAATAATGCCTGCTCACAGCTACTGTACCTAGAGGTACAGTTTTATTAATTATTTTTAGAAATGCTTCTTTCCAGAAATATATGGTTGGGTATAGATTTAGAAGGTTACTAGAATACATTTCTGCTATGGTAGTCTATGGCATATTGTTACAGCCCACGCCACTCAATAAATACAGCAAGATTCAAGTCACTGCACCACCCCTCTTAGCACCACCAATGGGCCACAGTTGAGCATAAATGTCTGGATGATACACTGCTGCAAGTAGAATCCCAGTTCCACATTGACTAACGTCTCCCTTGCTCCATGTTCCACTGGTCTATTTGGCCGTGGGTCAGATGGACTAGTGGAACATAAAGTGTGTTAGAGATATGACAGTGGAGAAGGCTGGTTTTGTTGGGGGTGGGGAAGGTTGAGGGCAGAAATGAGGGGTAATCTAGACACAGAGAGAGGCTGACATACCCAGGAGATCTCTCTCTCTCTCTCTCTCTCTCTCTCTCTCTCTCTCTCTCTCTCTCTCTCTCTCTC
>JAODLI010002480.1:0-10503 GCA_027575585.1 Percopsis omiscomaycus
GTGTGTGTGTGTGTGTGTGTGTGTGTGTGTGTGTGTGTGTGTGTGTGTGAAAGACCTGCTGGAGGGAGAGAAAGACGAGAGATAGATAGATAGAGAGGGGGGGGGTGTAGATGGGGAGCTGTTTATTCAGTCAGATGGTCTAGCGCGTATGGGATAGAGTTTGGGGGTAGAAGAAGAAGAAGAAGAAGAAGAGTGTTCTATCGGTGTAATGTCTGTGCATCTGTGTGCTGGCAGAGCATCTGCAGGTTGCTAGAGGGAAGGAAGTGAGTGAATACTAACATTATACTGTATGCAGTTGGCATTCTCCTGGGCTTGCAGGCCTCAGAATCTGTTTTAACAATACAAAGTAGTCAGCGATCACAGTGTGTATAACCTTGCCTTTCAATTGCCTCCTAGTGGGCTAAATGACTCATCCAAACACAGAAATGTCTATTTGTCAAGATACTTTCCTTCTCAGAGTTCCTTTGCATTCACCTCTAGATACCTTTGTTGCCGCGGACAATGGTATCTGGAGTGTGACTCCAACACTAAACCCATTATCGCAAATAGGCCCATAAGTAACTTCATGCCACGTGTCTCAAAGCAAGCACACTCTATATGCAAAGCAGAGCCGCGCTGTTAAAGAAACTGGCACCGAGTTATTATATTTGTAATTTAATTTCCTTGGTCACACAGAGATAAGGGGCGGGTGCGGCTGGGATGAATGGAGACAAGAATAGGGCTACAGCTTCATTGTTGGGACTGTGATGTCCAAGTAGAGACCGCTTACTGTCTAAGGGTGGCAGCGGACAGATTTGGAAGAAAGCACCCTCAACACCCCGAAGGAAACCGGCACAACCACAATTATTACAACGTGCAAAACCCACCTGGGCTTGCAAATCAAGCCGATGAGTCATAGACTGCATGGACACAGTGTGTGCGACCCACTGGTTTCGTTTTGAAGCCAGAAGTTTGGCCTAACAATCTGGCAATTATCTGACTGGGTCATGTGATCTCTCACGGTTGTAACCCTTCTTTAACCTTTAATATCATCGTAATGGAACAATACCTTTAAAAATCAACCCCATCACACTTAGTATTGGCTTCGTAGAGGTTGGCAATCTTTCCCGTTGATATTCATTGGCACAGTCATATCCTCTGTTTTGGAGTCAGCCGCCTAGTGGCCATTAACAGTATTGCATCCAATACAGTTCCTCTTTAGGTTCGCCACGGCAGTTCGCCGTGGCGGTTGGGATGCATGCAGCTGCAAATCTCACACCAACAAAGCGACTCGACCCTGTGCAAGCTCTACAACTAAATCCCCTCTCTCTCTCTCTTTCTTTCTTTCTTTCTTTCTACCCTCCCCCTGCCCTTCGCGTGTGATTTGGCAGAATAAATGTACTGTAATCAGCGAGGTGGTCGGGGTGGGTCTGTCGGTCACAAAGACCAATGGCTCATCGAGGATTCTGCGGCAAGATGAACTGGGTACAAGAAATACGACCAGAGGGCAGGTGACGTGGTTCCTTCCAAGTCCGCCATTTCTTTCTCTCTCTCCCCCCTTTGCACAGTGCCTGCTATTTTTCCTGTAAAGATTGAAGAGGCGGACCACTTCCACAATGCAGTTAAAGGGTAGCCCATACAACTCTGCAGTGGCCAAGATCTCGTTTTGACAACAGAAGAAGTACAGAGTTTCCAGTGGGGTTTATTAGCCAGGGTAGGCCACTCATACCGTGTTTTGTTCTCCGAGAGAAGGGGAATAGAGAGGGGTGGAGAATACAGTTTGTCACATTTTGACACCGAGCGGGATAGTGTGACAGATTTCAGGAGCTTTCTTGAAGCTATCTTGTGAGACTTCAACCCCCCGCTCTCCTCTTTTTGTTCCGTGTCCTCGTCAGTTTCCTCCTGCTATTTCCTCTGCGTCTTCACTCTGAACGCAACAGCGTTAACCTGTCAGGGAAGTTACACATATTCAGTCTAAATTATGTAAACCACTGGGAAATAAAACTGGGTTTCGGGAAGAAAAAAAAAGCGCTGGGTTATCCATTTTATTTCATGAGTCGTCATCGAGCAAAATAAAACCTGACTTATGGAGTCTGGCACCTTCGGACCCCTAACATCCTCTGAATTATGCGTGAGAATATTAATCAAAATCTTCTATAGGGCACACATCAACATTAAACACGCACGCATGCTCAGATCTCAGGTGATTTTTTTATTACTCGTCAAATGAGAGCAATATTTCCCCAAATTACTTCATTTCATTTCATAAAAGCCAAAGCAACCATTCGACGTTACGCCAGCACCACCAAGAGGTGAAGCAGCGAACTGCAGTAGTCTGTCCGTGTCTCATTCACCCTTCATTTTCTTTTTTAAACTTATCTCCAACATACAATCCTGCACTCTGACAATCTGATTAAGTATCCGGCGTCTTGGCAAAACAATAGACACAGATGCTCGCACACAAGGACATGCACACACGCACACACACACGTGCTATTCTGGGAGTGGCAAGGATGCAGTGCCGTGTAATTAGCGGGACATGACTCTGTAATTGGCCTCTAATTGATATGAAGAGCAGTAGCAAAAGACCAGTGTGTTGTACATGTGCATAGTGGCTGGGGGCAGGAAACGCTGCCGGAACACTCCATCACAGTGTTGCTGTCTTCTGACTGATGTCTCTGTAGCAAATGCCCTTCCACATTTGCCATTCACTGTCTTTGCAGGACACTTATTGTCTATCTCTGTGTGGAATCTCTTATCTCTTCCCCCTGCGCCTGAACCGTTTCTCCCGGCGTGTTCCCCATTTGTCTTTCCTTTAAGTCATTTCTAACCTTTAGCCTGCTGTTACGGTGGGAGGGTGAAAGGTTATTGTTAAGACACTGGCTGGCAACTGCGAGTTGTTGTTATAGAAACCACAGTTTATTTATATATTTATGAACTGAATTGTTTTCTATTTTCTATTGCAGTGGCAAATACCTTAACCTGGGGCGAATTAAAGAGCAACTATTCAATGAAAGGGGAAATTCAATTCTAAATGAACAGGTATTATTTGGAAATGTCTGTCTGATTTGAGCTCTTTCTTATTCAAGCCAGGTGTCTCGTGGCAACGCACAGCTGGACAGGAGGGGTCAAAACCCGCTATTTTTAGAATTGAGGCCGAGCTCGGAGAAGCACTTCACAACCATTGTGTTCATGGATGACGCACTCGAGCAAGACGACCTTCGAGGACATTCCACTCATTTGTGCAGCCATTTAGCAACACCCTGTTGGTAGAATTGAAAAAGAGACAAAAATCCTCCGCAGATTTAACAGCAAACTCATTAACAAGGGCCCAACAGGGCGGAACTGCCTTTTAATTAGAGCAACACCTGATTAACGCCCATTTAACAGAAGAGCAGAAGAACACAGCCAGTTGATAGGGAGAGCTCATAAACAGGCCCCGGTGACTTCTTCCACCGACCTGGAGAGAGAAGTAAACAACGTCTTTGGGCAAGAGTGCGTTGTCATGGTGCAAACTGAAGCTCGGCCGAGCAGGGGGAGTGTCTGCAGTGATACTGCGGAGTCAGAACGGGGGAAAGGGACCGGGCTGGCTGGCTGGCAAAGGTCCGCTGCACCGTAAATCTCCCAGAAGCCGAGCTAGATTCCCTGTCTGTCTAACCACGGCACTCTCAGAGAAGACCTGTACACTCCCCTGACCTTCATGCATATCCAATGGTCCAAAACTTTTTCTTTGCAGGGGCAAGGTACTGTTAGATATTGTACTGTTAACATTTAATGTTGCCTACTTCCACTGCCCACATGAAAACCTCTCTCATACTGACGGCTATTACGCAGCTGTGCTGCGGTTTGAAGTTCACTTTTCTTTTACCTTCAAGGAGAGGTTGTTCATATCTTCTTGTAGCCTAGAAGATATGCTGCTGAGAACTCTGATTAAACTTTCACCCAAGGTCTTGTTTCTGCTGCCAGGAATTCCCCACCTGGCTGAAACGAGTAAAACATGTTATGGTTTGAAACTCAGAGTGTCTGGGTGTGCTTGAGCCTAGTAGGCCTAATGGCAGCGTAAGCTTATTGCGTTGTGAGTGGACCGACTCCGAGTTAGTTGGCAACATTCCCATGGTATTTCAAGATTCAAGAAGGTAGCTAGCTAGCTAGCTTAGTTTGTTATCTAGCTTTTAACAAACAAAATGGACGTCTGAAAATGGATTACAAAAACACGATAGAGGACCCTGGGACGGGGTATCAACCAGCACTGACAGCCTTTCCCGAGATGGCCCTTCCCCGGAGTCGGGCTACGGTTATGTCACTAGTAGGTTGGTTAATAGCCAGCGTACAGTTGAGACTGACTGACGGAAGTTCTTCAGTTGAGACGGATTCTCAACGTCCAGTAGTTGCATGCGTTTATTACCAGAGGCTTCCCCGGAGCGTTCTACGGGTGACTTGACCTGGCGCTCACTCGCTTTACGTCGGTTGGCTTTGTTGAAATGACGCTCAGAGAGTGGCCATCGTGCGATAATGTGTGGACGGTAGGTCTACGGGTTAGGCACTGTAGCCTACGTGTGTTGCGTTTCCCAGGGTCTGTTGATCTACTGAGTGTGTGGGGCGAGATGATGCACTTGTTAACCGATCGTGTCACTTTTTGGCCACTGCGTTTAGTTTTCCGCCGGCTCTGGTGAGCGGCTCACATCCCTCTCTACGCCTCCCCCTACAGTAATCCCAAGGTCACATGTTCTCTACCCCTCCCCCTACAGTCATTTGCGCACAGTTGTGTTTAAAAGTAAATAAATAAAGCGTTTTCTTCTCTGGTCCAGGAGTGTATCTTTAACTCACTCAGGTAATAAGATTTTCATCCATTTGCTTATTAGCAAATTCTTTATTCAGGAAAGGAATTTGAAGACTTCTGACTTCTGTAGTATTCCCGTGAGTCGCCATTACATAGAACAACATTACAATGTGTTCAGAACCTAATTCATCATTGTAGAGACCAAATAACTAAAACAACAATACAACAGGCCAAAAGTAGTGAGATACAAGAATAGGGCACACATGCTATTGCTATAAACATTCATTCTCATTTGCAAATCTACTTGCAGTGTATCAACGTATACCACACTTGCCATATTCTTTTGTTGAAAAGCACTAAATACATCAGCAATAGTCATCACTAGAGGGCGCTAGTTCGCCATCTCTTATGTGGAAAGCTAATGAACTGGCAGCAGCAGATTTGGGAGCCTGAATTTTACAACTGACCGCATGGAAATACACATGCTTTTAGAGACTCTCTGAAATCTGCACACTTCTTTGTAGCAGGTTCTACCTGAAGTCCACCTCAACTCATTCCGAGAGCAACTGGAACGCTGCCTTCTTCTGTTCTGGTCCAGTTCTTACCGAGTCCAGCTTACAGGGCCCCATCCTGTAGCTTGTAGTAAGCTAGTTGTCACAATAAGCCAGTTGCCATCATTCCAACGAGCATCCACTCTTATCAAACAAGCCTACTGTAGAGAAAAGGCGGAGAGGAAAAAATTGTTGTTCCTCAAACTTGACCGTGCTTAAAAGAAAGGTGCGTTCTGCAACAATCATTTACTACAGTGTGTCCCGGTCAAGGCTGTGAAAAGTATCTTCTTGGAGTTTTGTTGTTCCTCTCTCGGCGGTAGTAGCCGTCACTGAGGGTTCGGTGACACGGTTTAGTTTGGGAGCAGACCCGCCACGACTCCACCGCCTTCTCCAGGTCCGGCAGAAGGTCTGGCACGACACACTGTTCCACCAGGAACAGTGTGGGCTGCACGACCAATAGCAGGGCCCAGCCGAAGGCCCCCGACCAATAGGAGGAGCCGAGGCCAGAGAAGTCGTGCTGGATTTCTTCTTTGTGCTGATAGGTGAAGAGAGACCAGCTCAAGAGGAAGAAGAAACCTTGAAAGAATAAAAGAGAAAATTAATCACTCTTCAATTGTCATCGCATTGAAGTTCACCTATTATGCCTATTGGTTTAGAAGATATATCTTATGCATCATTAGTACATAAGTAGAATACATATAGATAGTATTTAACTTTACTTGCTAGTGTGTGATTATAATTTAGCATTTATAATTGCTAACAATAAAATTCTCTCTCTCTCCATCTGACCTAAAGCCTTTATAAACAGTACATGGGGTATACGTGATGTGAAATAGTACTGCTTAGTGTAAAAGCAGTAGTTGTAAAAAAAATGGTAAAAAAAACTCGCAGCCGAGCTCCAATAGCATACCAGCCCAAATGCATTTAGAGTGGGCCCCCGTGGGTCGATGCACCTGTAGCCCTACCTGTAGGAGTCAGGGTGAGGAGGAGGAGGGTGGTGGGATAGAGAGCCTGTCCTGCCATGAGGAGAGAGCGCGTGTTGGAGTAGGAGCGCACCGTGTCAGACGTCCAGCAGAGGGCGAACACGAGACACAGGGCACCCGAGCTCACAGCCATGAGGAAGGACAGAACGCCGAACACCCGCTCGACCTCCGGGGCTGGAGGACAGGACACGTTGACAGGGGGACAAAACCTGGTTACATGCCTCTTAGTGTCACCCGTAAAGCCAGCCGCTATTCATTCATCTGTTCTAATGCAGTTTGAGGCGATAAACAGTCTTATTCTTAACCGTATTCTAGATTGTGTGATCTGACACACATTTGCACAACATCAATAAAACGCTCATAATATCTATAAAATGATTGTTCGGAGATTGACGGATCAGATGGCTGATTTTAGAAACGTGATCAGGTGTTCAGAATGTTTAGCCAGGCGTCAGAGCTTCTTTGACAGAAGCACAACCCCCAGCACACCCCCTAAGAATGCAACCAATTCCTATGGCAAGCCCAAGCCTGTTAGAAAAAGCTGTGCTGCAATGAAATGCATTTAAAACCCATTCACTCCACCGTTGATTAGGAGGTGATAAATAAAATACCACTACTTGAGGCTTATGTCAAAACAGCACAACTTGGCAGAAATGCTTTAAGTCTCATTAAATATAATGCAACTCCTGGTGATTTAATCAAAACCTGTCAATCAAGCCCTTAACCTGTCTCGACAGCACAGGCGAATCTGAAACTTGACAGTTGAATGTACCATTTCTTATCGTTTAAATTCTTACCATTAAATTTGCTGGCCGACATGTGGTCCACTGCCTCGGGATGTTCCGTTTGGTTCCGCTCCGTCCACAAACCCCCGTCTGCGAGCCAGAACGGGGTCCACACGGCATAGCATATACACACACAGCCTACCAGCCCCGAGCAGGACTCAACAAATCTGAATCGGCTGATAGAATCCCCCAATACCCTCATATTTCTATAACGAGAGAGAGAGAAGAGGAGAACGTTAGCCGATGTTGGTCTACCATATAAACCCCATCTCAAAACACACAAAACGGACTTGTAACGGGTTTGTAAAGGCATCACAATGGTGACGTCAGCCATAATATAATAATAATAATAATATTTTATTAGTCTTACCCTGAGGAAGAAATGTGCAGCTATTCTGTAACTGAAGTGAACAAGAACGATTCTCTCGTGTAGAGAAACTACTAGACGCATTAATGTCCCGACAGAATGAAAAGGAAGTGATTAGACACACTGTAATACTACTGTAGGTGAAACATGAGTTGCTCACTTTTACATTGACCCACAGTGGAATATGACACAACAACTGTTCCTCCAGTCAACAGGACTCTGCGGAGGTGGAAACTCCCCCATGTGGTTAAGTTCCCCAAGAATCCCCCCAACTGTAAGTTTACGTCTCACAGAGAAAGTCAGTCCAAAAAGAAAGCACCCCCCAGTATCTATTTTAGTATTTAGTTTTACTTTCTCTACCTCTTTTTTGAAAAACATTTAGCATAATTGCTTTTCTGTGGCCGTTCAGTGCCAGCGCTCATTCAAAGCACTTCGTAAACTGTCAGAGCAATATTTATAGGAGTTTAATAAATGTTTTAAAAGAGAGCAATGTGGAAAGAAAAGATGAAACCGTGTGGCGCAAAAGTAATTTTTACTAATACATGCTGAATTACTTGAGCCACATGGAAGGAAATTCACCCCCCCCCCACACACACACAAACTTCCACCCACATGCCCTTTTGACTTGGTGTACAGTAGGTTAGCAGCCCACCACACAGAACTGCTTCATTACAAACAGCAGGAACCATTACGTAAATCACTACAGCCCAGTTTACATAAACATTTCTCACTTCTCATATTTCCTACACTGTTGCCGTCAACACTCAAATTGAGATATTTCCACATCACCCACTCGAGGACACATATTGCTCGAGGACAATAAAACAAATACCATGTTTGACACACACACACACACACACACACACACACATGTAATTCTAAATACTGCAAACTATATAAAGCTAACAAGCTCTAAATATATTAACAGTATTTTAAAGTATTATTACAAAATATATAAAAACAAGGGCCCCTGGGATACATAGCCCTGATCATTTATTTGTATATTTTTACAACAAAACAAAACAACAAAAACACATTCTGATAAAATAAAAATAGACAAAGATAAAATAGTCAAAGAAATGTTGGCTTAATAGTTAGGTCTTTTTAGTGTGTCACATTTTACATACAATTAGATAAATACTCTCTTTTTCCATACAAAATTTTAAGGCCAACTCCCAGAACAACTTAAAATAAAATAAACTTAAAATAAAGGCATTGACGTAACATTTATCTAGTGTCTTGCACCCGTGACATGCTTTGCTTTGCTTGCTTTGAATGTCAAGATTTCCCCTCATATTGACCACATTTACATGCTTGGAAGACACAGGTCTTTTAAACCTGTGGTTCCTGGACTCTCCAAGGGGTCACAGGATGGTTTCAAATTTTTCTTTAGTTGGTTTTATAAAATATGCATGCATTTTCCAATTGTGGCAATCACAAATAACACTTTTTCTCAGTATAGTCTATATTACCATAACATTTGTCATTGTCCGGCCTTAACGATAATGTTATGATAATGCAATATGCAATTCTTAAAAATTATTTGATAAAAAGGTAAACAATAAAATATGACTTACTACCATATTATAAAAACATGACGGTATCGTAAAAGAAATAGATATATAAAGAACAGCTATACCTTTAAATGCTCAATCTGGCCCAGCGCTAACTTATTCTGGATAATATAGTGTGCGATAATACTCTGGTTTTAGAAATCATGTATACAGCATATTCCAAATGCTTATTTTAAATTTTTTTAAGATAAAAAGGCACAGTCACTGCCTTTCGTTTCCTCTATATTCCTGTAAACCGAATATCAGATTTGAGCAATCTTGCATCAGTCTTGAGGCAAGAAAATACTTATTTTTTTCCTTTTTGTACATGTAGGAACAGAAAGCATACGAGTCATGCGTTTGATTGACCACCTACCTCCTTGAGCCGTCTTCCCTAAACCTACTTCCTGGCTCTTTGCAGAAGGTCCCTGAACACATCAAGCACCTCCGGGTCCTCCCCGGGAGACAGTTCTGGAGTGTTTTTCTTTAGCCAATCAGAGGAATGGATCTGCTGTTTCAGTGTACCAATCAGAGAGTCCAGACTCTCCGTGGGTTTGGACGTCTGACAGTCCAGTAAGGCAAACTCATCACTGGCCAATGGACTGGCCTCGGGGGCGGGGCTGTCCTCCTTGTTGCCGGGTGATGACGTTGAATTGTCAATCACGTCGTTGTCCGACTCTGAACTGTCCTTTTTCCCTGCCGACCGCTCAGCCTCCTCGCCGACCTCTTTTATAAGGCCTGAAGCAACAGTGGCGATTGTTTCTTTGGCTTCTTTTAAAGCTTGCCTTATCCGTCCCATGCCTGTAACAGAAGATTCAAAAAGGAGACAATTCAGAGTCTCTTCAGCTACACGATGATACACGTCAGCATCTTACAATAAGTACATTTACACTGACAATTCTATTTAGAAAGGAATAGCAAACCTTCACTGGCCTCACGCCATAATGGTCTTTGCAAGTGAACATTTACTCAAGTCAAATACATTTAAATTAACCATTTACTTTGTGACATTTAATGTAGCGTTATATTGCTACTAACTAGGTTGTTTATTGCCACAATATAAATAATCACCAGACATAGTGAATTGCGATAGGATATATTTTGCCCATATTGGAGCAGCAGCAAACCGTCAAAAGGTGTTTTGAGGTGAAACCTTTTGATCAGCTGAAGAATACTTGGAAAACTACGAAAAGGAATCAATGCGAAGCAACCGCCAACATGCGCTGCACAGACGCCCCTCCGAGCGCGAGCAGAGGCGGCGTGAACAAACCCAGCTCCAGGTGATGCCGTCTGTCCGAGAAGACGATGCGAAACCAACCGGGCGTCGAGCACCAGAAGGCCTGGCCACAGCTCAGCACCACCTTGTGCCGCAGGAAACGCCTCCACAGGGACAGCTCCTCCGCAAAGGACGACTCAGCGAGATACTGTTGGAAGGAAGGAGGAGACTTGACATACAGTATCAGGCGAAGCAGTCCCTCCGGGGGGGGGGGGGGGGGGGGGGGGGG
>JAODLI010002481.1:0-10502 GCA_027575585.1 Percopsis omiscomaycus
TGTGACCTTGCTGTGCACAACACAGCTGAACCAATTAGGCCACATGCAAATAAACCTTTTCCACCACCAGCGTCACATGCTGGTTGCCAATGAAATGGCTCCAACAATAGGTGTTTCCGTGCTTGGGAGGCCCACATGCTGTCCACATGCTGTTTTTGAAACAATCCTTTATTTAATACTGTATAATGTTGCTGAAATACAAATAAACTGGAACATTTAACACTGTAGCTTTAACTAACATTTCTACCTCACCCATGCCTCTCCTTTCTCTCCTCCTGTCAGATGAAAAACAACCAAAATCAAATCTGCTGGCTGCTGGAGAAAGTAGGCCGAGACTCTTCCAATCCAGGTGGCTTCACCACATTCCAGCATTTTCTAGACAACCAGCAGTACACACGCCGTGGCATCCTGCGCTATGAGAAGATGTTTGGGGCTGGATATGTTAGCACAGGAGGGCCAAGTACTACAAAGGTAAGCAATAATGTTAACCCTAACCCATACCCTTATTAGTCTATTAAACATCAGTATCATAATTAGACGTAAGGCCCACCTTTTCATAATCCACCTTGGTACCTCTGCCACTGACCTCTCTACCTCATAGCACTCCCATTAACCAAAGCCCTCTATGGCGTTTCTTTATCGTCTGTCTCTATCTTTTAATTTAAAAAAATCTTCTTTTCTTTCCTGCAATAATTTAACTCAATTTAAAATCTTTGCTTGTATTTATTCTGTTATCAATTATTTTGTGGATCGAATGGTATGTTGATATGTAATTAATGTGGTGAAATGTATAACTAAGTTAGCCCTGATGACATGCTGATATCATGATTCTAGCAGAATGCTGTTTTCTTATGATGACGGGTGTATGGCCTATTCAGCTATTGACACGTGTACTATTTGTACGTCAATTTGAGTAAAAGCATCTGCTAATGCTCTCAATGTAAATGTATTTACAATTTACTTAGCAAATATACTGTTGTCCCTATGTATTTGAATTGGCATTTGAACCTGTGTTACTCTGGTGATTGGTGAGCTACATTGTGGTAGACAAATTTCCAATTTTGGGACCATATCATGCGTCTCTTGCAAGACTCTTTGTCTTTTAGTGTGTCCACTTGTTGCTACCCCAAGATTTGGAAAAGCTAACAGTTTTACAGAACTCAACTGAGCTGTATGTAGCCTACTGCAATGACGAAATTATTGACAGCCTACATTATTCGGAACAGGAGCACTCAAACAAAATGTAAGAAATTATTTAATGTAGACTGTGTCATGATTCCCCATCTTTGCTTGTTGTTGAGAGCTCAAATGCCTTTACATTTACCAGATACTTTTATCCAGAGCAACTTACGATAAGTACATTGGTCAATAGCTGAATAGGTCATACACAGTTACAGCATTTAGCAGATGCTTTTATCCAAAGTGACTGATTACATGGAGCAGGTAGGGGTTAGGCATCTTGCTCAAGGATGCTTGCAGGTAGGCCAACTCTGGGGCTTGAACCCACGACCTTACGTCTGGGAGTCCAACACCTAGACCACTAGACTATCCTGCCCCCTGCCCCATACACAAGTTATCAAACAACATTCAGACAACAGAAATAACATTCTGTTAGAATAATGACATCAGCATGTCATCAGGGCTAACTTAGTTATACATTTCACAACATACATTACATATCAACATTTAATGTCTTGGCCTTGTGACTAGGCTGAACACATTTATTATTTTTAGGAGTTTGTGGACCTACTGAAGTTGAAACCTGGACAGAGGGTCCTAGATATTGGCTGTGGTATTGGTGGAGGAAATTTCTACATGGCAAAGGTAGCAGTAAAGAAAACTGGACTAATAAGTACATAGTAATGTAGTAATATAGTACGATAGTAATACATTGGCAAAAAATAGCTAAATATATTTAGCCAAAATAGCTAAATGTTTGTCTGATACATTTTCTTTCCATATGGGGTAATTCTAGTTATAGTCACTTGATATTTGGAATTATTATGATGAAGCAGTGGGCTTGCAGTGATTTGTGTTATTTTTCAGACATTTGGAGTGGAGGTTCTTGGCTTGGACCTGTCGGAAAACATGGTGGACATCGCCATGGAGCGCGCCATCACTGAGAAGCTACCACTGGTGAGTCTGGCTGTGGGCGGTATTCTCACTTCATTCTCAGCAAGAACTGCAGGTTTGCATCACTGCATTGCTACATTGGGATAATGTTAGCATGTTGGAATAATGTTGGATTTTTTATATTAATGTATTTGTGATCATCATACAATGGTCATGAAATTGGAAAACTCTTGCATACAGATTTAAAATAAAAAGTAGTATAATCTTTTGAAGGAACACTGTATGATTTAGGGGGATCTATTCGCAGAAATTGAATAAAGTATTTATAATTATGTTCTCATTGGTGTATGATCTCCTGTAACAACAAATAGTTGTGCTTTTGATGCGTTTACAAATAATTTCTATAAAGTAAATGCAATTTCCTTATAAATAAATAATTCAAAGCAAATTCTTACAAAGTATACATTCTCCATCGTGATGGAGTGGGCCGCTGACAAAAGGCATGATCTGACTGATTTACAGTAAAATACAACTTCCGTGTCATGTCATTTAAAAATGATATTAGTGTCATTATAATCATGAACAATATAGCAGCGCATAAAAGGGTATCGGCAATAGCAGAAAAAGATGTCCCTAGCAAAGTTCAACCTACAATAAACCTATGACCTTGTGTCTTCGTCTTGCTCGGGTGACTGCTGCCATTGTTTTCCCTATAAGCAAAAGCGCTTCCTGGATTACACCTGCTTTTAGGAGGCGGAGAAATTTCATATATACAGTACAACGGAATAGGTAATCAGTCTCTCCTTACACATCTCCTCCCATGTTTTTGCACAAAACTCCCACTTTTCCCTCGAAACCTCCCATGAATGCTTATGCTGTTTATAAGTAGGGAAAGCGCAAATTGCGATTCCGCGCCACGCAGAATGTGGTTTTAGCCATTTGGGGTCTCTTCGTACATACCACCCCATGTTTTTAGGCGCGCGTTGCGACGAAATTACACCTAAAACAGGTGCTAACATGTTAGTACATTTGCCCCCTAGTTTTTACCGGCCTTGTCTGCTTTACTGCTGACTGGCCAATCACAACCAATGCAGTGACTATGACTGCCCTTTATCCCAGCTGGTTAGACTGTTGTCCTAGTAATGCGGAACCTTTCTTAACAAAGTTTATATTATTTGGCACAGTGGACCAATTTTTGTCAATGATTATGTTCTAGGTTACTTGCAGATTGCAATTTGTACCAAATAACTTAAAAAAATTAAATGTTACTTTATCTAGAGTGGCAGATTTGTTTGAGTTGTGTTTTCCTTAAC
Source organism: Percopsis omiscomaycus (assembly GCA_027575585.1). Taxonomy (NCBI): domain Eukaryota; kingdom Metazoa; phylum Chordata; class Actinopteri; order Percopsiformes; family Percopsidae; genus Percopsis; species Percopsis omiscomaycus. The sequence goes on from JAODLI010002481.1 coordinate 3,387, forward strand.
GGCCACCATAGGTTCTAATCACACGCTTGGAAAAGGATGTGTATTCAGTTGATTGCAATCTGTAATCCCACCGCTGGATGTCACTAAATCCTACATACTGGACCTTTAAATGACAGACTTTTTATAATTTGTATTACTTTTATACAGACTTTTTATTTTAATTGTATCTTTTTCCTCTCCTTTAATAGTGCCATGGTTTTATTTTAGTTTTCTTGTATTCACAATGTACTGTAATGATCTAATTCTCTAACTATTGAGCTATTATGTATTCATATTGTTTTATGGTTTACTGTACATTTGCATCTTATTGTGGGTGAAGCAATTTGTAAACTGTAAACTCTGTTTTAGTGCTATACAATTACAATTACAAGAAAAGTTGAAAATTGTATTATTTAATATTATTAAAGAAGACGGAATACAGAGGCTTTAAACATCTCTCTCCTGACTAAGGTCCACTTTGAAGTAGCCGATGCCACTAAGCGGTCATTCTCAGAGGCTTCCTTTGATGTGATCTACAGCAGAGATACCATTCTGCACATAGATGAAAAATTGGCCCTATTCAAACGCTTCCATGTGAGTACGTCCTTGAAATTACGCTAAAAAGTTTTTGGTGCAAATTGGTTCAGGAATGTTGACCTTGATTCAGGTGCAGCAGATGATGATGTTATTTTATGACAGTGGCATTCACATTCCTTGTGCAGGTTTCCCTGCATTCTTGGTTAAAGAAATTAGTGAAACCAAGCACATGGATGCAAACTACAGATCGCTGTAAATTGTATTCATTTGTTTTATAAAATGTTTCTGCAGTTGCAAATTTTGAAGGGTAACTAAACCCCACGTTTATGCAAAAGTGCGTCAGCCTAGGAAATGCTTGTTATGTGAGATTATTTTTAGCCAACCTTCTCAATGTTTATGACACTGTTCTCTGTTATTCTCACTTCAAATTAAGTCATGGTTGAAACCAGGAGGCCAGCTCTTGATCAGTGATTACTGCTGCGGGGACAAACCCTGGACAGCTCCGTTTGAGTCGTACGTCAAACAGAGAGGCTACATCCTCTATACACCCTCACAGTATGGCAAGGTAAACATCACATTACATAATAAAGCCTCAATACCCTTTTATTCAAAGTTTTGGTCTTTTTCATCTAACTATAGAAATATTTGGTGTCACACCTAATGAAACTCATATATACTTTTCATGAATTTAAAATTCAAATGTTCATTTTTATTACTTGTTTGTGCATATCACTAAGGTTTGGAAGAATATGTATGTTTAAAAGGTGTTACAGGTAGACTGTGTTATAGCTAATGGTAGAGTGCACGCTTCTTTATAGGGAGGCCTATTGTTCCTAGGAGCACTGTGGCAGGAGGAAGAGAGAAATGTGATAATTTGTTTTCAACCAGATGGGAAATTTCAGATTCCAACTGAAAAGTTTACCTTTAATTACAGTATATGCTGTGTCCCATTCAGGTTGAGCATTGTAGTAAACGTAAGACATTTTGAGGCATTGCTGTACTTCAAGTGGACTGGATTAATTTGTCACTTTCATTTGACATTTTATTGGCATGTCTCTAGTTCATCGAGCAGGCTGGTTTCCATAATGTGAAGGTGGAGGACCGGACTGCCCAGTTTATCCAGGTTATCAAGACAGAGCTAGAGAGGGCAGAAGCCATCAAGGAGGAGTTCATTAAGGTGGGAACCACAAGAGATAAGTAGGCGGCATTATATCAAACGCAAAACCTTACACTGACTGAATGCATACAAACTTGTGTGTACTTTCCACCTAACCAACAGAAACACAGACATGCACACATGAAGTGGCATATGTGCAATTTCTATTTTTTTTTAAGTATTTAAAAAACCTACAGTTTTAGGCAGGGCATTGCCATATATAGGGTAGACATAACACGTGAGTAGAGTTCCCTCCAATCACCATTAAATACCTTCAGTGTTTACTTAGTATTTCATTACATGCCGATTGCGATTGTTTAGACTTGTTTTTATCATGACGTGTGGTCAAAAATGGCACTTCCACTAAAACAAACTGAATTCTTAATTACACGTTTAAACGACTTTATTTTGTTAAGGAATTCTCTGAAGAGGACTACTTTGAAATAGTGAGCGGCTGGAGCGACAAGCTGCAGCGCTGCAACACTGGAGACCAACGCTGGGGACTCTTCTACGCAACTAGAGACTGAGTCTGAGAAGCAGCCTGTGGCAGAGAGAAGGGAGGGAAGGTCCCTTCCTGTTTGAACAGTCTAATGTGCCCTTGCCTCTATGCTAACCCTGCCTCTTGAAACCCTAGCCTAAGAAAAACACCATGTACTGGTTATTACTTGTAGTAAAATACACAGGTGCTCTAACTGAAATAACTATCACAGCGCCAGATATTGTCACGAAGTATTAACTATTTACATTCTAAGACAGGTTTGTAAAGAGTCGATCCATATCTACTGTTAAGATATTGGTTTAAAAAAATGTTTTAGTAAGTGCCTTGCTTTATTACTTACAAATAATACATTTCCCAAATGATGTGATTCCATGTTATTACCATATCCTTGCTTCTAGCGAACTACACAGTCAACCATATATCCTAGCAACAAGCTAGGATATATGTTAGGATATACAATTTGTTATTGTTTTATAAAAACAGTGAGGAAAAGATTTTTATACATTTAAGTGGTTAATGTCTGGTTGTTAGTGTTGGCATGCAGTAGGCGAGCTTATAAAGTAAAGAAATAAGCCTACAGGTATAAAAATGTATCAATGGTTTAAAAAATACAATTAAGTTACAATTTTCGTGAAATTTCTCTCTTGAGCTTATGCTTTACTGTACAATTTGTTTCAATATATGATATCACCCCAACTGTGTTAAAGAACAACACCTGTATGGGATGAATATCATGCCATGATTTGAAGCTAAAAAAAAGCTTTGAAAGGTTGAAACTCAGTGTTTGAAAGCCTAATTAAAAAGGTTTTGCAAACCTAAAAATAAAACAATTCAAATCTCTGAAAATATTATGTTGTGTATGCGTTTTCCTTCTTCACCACTGCAGCACTCTTTTTACAGTGTTTCTCCAACACATTTACAGAGTTTCAAATTTGTCACTGTTCTCCCAGTGCATGTTCGTTTCCCGGGGTTGAAACCGTGTAAATGGTGATCTGAAAACTGTTGTGCATATGTTGGGGAACAAAGTTGTGAAACTTTGAAACTTTAATTTGCACTCGTATTACAGTCTGTATTTTTAGATGAGTTTACAGCACCCACTTTTCAGATATCTGCCCACACAGTTGACCCACGTGATTACTGGCAGCTTTCTCAGACTCTCGCAGCTCTGATCTGAAACTCTGAAACTCAATACCTGAAAAAGACAAGTATCCGAAAAAAGCCGTAGGGCAAGCTAGCTTTATCTCGAGAAAATGTGTAAACAATCGATTTAATTAATTCGGAAAACGAAGTAATTCGTTCGGAAAACGAACTAATGATTTTTATATGAAAATGAAAATGAAATGCAATACAAACACAACCAGTGTAAGTAAAACATGTAGGCTACGTACCTTAGATAAATTATCAATATTATAATCACAACTCCGCAGGTTGGTAGGTAAGTATAAAGTAATATATAATAGAAAGGCCAGGTAAGTAGACTATAGAGGTAAATATATCTAATATAAGTACATGAAAAGTATAGACCATACAATAGTCATCATATAGCCTACTGAGCCAATCCTAGCTTGCTAACAATGCAACCACATGTAGTTGCATTAATTACATAGATGTTAATCAAACACTTGAATGCAATGTATAACTTGTAACAAACAATAAACTTACAAGGAATGCATTATGGACTAGAACGCGGGGATGGTGAAGGATGGTACTAAAACTTGCCAGACTCCACTACTTTGCTTTCTACATCTACACAGGAAATTATATTTCTCACTAGCAGTGCTATTTCTAAGAACACCAGCAGGAGTCGCTGATTTACATAATAATGGGCAGATCCAGAACAGTTAAAATATAGTAATTTCTGGAAAAATTGTAATAATACAGGAGACCTTTTTAAATTGCTGAAATGTCTAGTAATTAACTTGTACTCTATATACCCAATATACAGTAGGATAATACATGCATTTCAAACAACATGCACTAAATCTTTATATTACCTGCCTGTGCAGCTTTGACAATTTCAAGATACTGTATTTTGTCCCTGTCACCAAGGTAAAGGCATTATGTAGATTAATTAATTCATCTTAATTAATCTACATGTTTCCTGTATAGTACTATGTAACTACAATGTAATAACAATGTAATAATTGTATAGGCCGTATTGGTTAACTCCTCTAACTTTGACTTTGTTTTCAACATTCTTCCACTGTAGCCCTGTTAGAGACTTGTAGGGCACTTAATAAGTTGCCAATGACCAGTTTGTGCTGCCGCAAAAAGTTTGAACCCATAATGAGCCAATATGTAAATTACAGAGACAATATGCATATTTAACTTGAAAGCTCCAGCGCAAATACACATAATGATGACAACGGCCACTGTGCAATATTATTGATCTATTACCATAAGCACAAGGGGAAAATGGCACATGATGCATGCACGCAACACAGCTGAATCAACAGCTAAAAAGTAATTACGGTAAATATGGCCTACTCTTGTTTTTTCATTAAATGTTCTGCAGACATTGCAATGCAAAACAAGTGGCATAGATTTCACAAGAAGCGTGATTTCAAGTTTAGGTAGTCCCAAAGGCGTTTGCCTTTGAATATTCATAGATGGACAGAGGGTAAATTTGAAGATGTTTTTTTCCCTACAATTTATTACAATTCCTGCGGGACACAAAATTTACATTTTATTGTTCAATACATATACATACAGAATATATTTTGGGGTATAAAATACGTATAGAGGGTACCTTTGAATCGTAGGCCTAACTAGAAAGAATATATATAGCCTAGGCTATTTCCTACCCTGCATGTAACGTAGGCCACTTCCTTAACTGTGTAGCCTACTAGTCCGCTCTTCACTGTCCACCACGCCACTACATACGCCCCCGCACACGTACAGAGCGAGAGAGAGAGAGAGAGAGAGAGAGAGCGCATTAGAAAGTAAAGTAACCATCATATTTGCCAAAAATGGCGAGATTAAGCGAACATGGGATTCGCCTGAGTTCGGTATGTATCTATAAAATATTTATGTTAAATTATATTCTACATAAAGTATGTAGCATACATTTTTAAAGATTGCAACTGTAAGCGCGTTAAACATTGCAAAAGTGAAAACGATAGGCTGCTGATTTAAAACTTTTATTTGATGTTCCATTACAGATGAGTCCTTCCTTCCTCAACAGCAATTCTACAAGTCATACATGGCCTTTCAGCGCCGTTGCAGAATTAATAGGTAAGCAGAACTGAAGTGCTGCTACGGAAGTTATTGACTCGCGCACTTGCATTAATATAGGCCATTTAAATGCACTTGTTTCGGTTTAGAAGCTGTTTTCTCAGGGACATCGTACTCACAGATAAGAACTTTTGGTTTATATCAAAATGGGCGTAATGCTATTTCACACGTTATACAGTATAGTCTATGTTACAGATGGACTTCCTCTATTTTTATATGTTGTAAGTAGACGACGCCATTTTCGTCTGAACGTCTACGAATTTCTTTGTAGATTTGTTCAAAATCTCTTATTTTCAAACTGCAGAACTGAAGTATTGCGTCAGGTGTAAAAACGTGCTCTTAACACCATGGATGTATTGGTCGGCAGTCAACACACATACTCTGTGAGCTATGTCATTGGTGCAGACGCGCTGGTCGTCCTAGTTGGCTGTTTGGTATTTAGGTGGACAGGTGCAAAGCAGGGATGGGCGGATCGATACCGAAAATTTTGATTTTGATAGTGCAGTTTTGAGAATTGATCCTCGCATAAAAAACAGATACCACGTACTGTCTTTAAGTAGTGATTTGAATACATATTAACTTTATTTCATTCATGTATTTGTTTATTTTGAATTGTTGTTCAGCTCCCCATAGCTTATAGAAAGGCAGTAGGAGAAACAGATGCTGTATTAGTATTATTTGGAGCTACTTGAACAGAAGTCTGATCGTTGGTTGTTTATCTAATACAAATGCCAAAGCTTTCAAATATAACTTTTTGATATCTGCATTTACCAATTTCCATTCTCGAAATCACTAATATTTACTATTTTTGTGTACACAAGTAGTATCGGTATCGGGTTACTGGCCTTAGTATTACTTGGTATCGGATCAAAAACAAAATCAGTGGTATCGCCCATCCCTAGTGAAAGTGACTACTGAGTATATATGCAACCCACACAATGCCAGTAATGATTTGTTTATGCTTTATATGTCCAATGTTTCCCATTAACTACCTATGGACTATATGGCAGGTTGCCATAGTCCAATTTGTCCCGCAATAGTGTCATAATGAAGCGAAAATAGTTTTATAATATTTTCATTATAACATCTCTAAAGCTGGTTGCACACTGTTTTCACAGCTTTTTCTCCGCCTTGCTTGGCACACTGCCTACAGATTGCCGTCGGATTTGATCCGCCCCGCCTCCCGCACTCTATGCAATTTGCTCATTATATACTCCATCCAGCCATAACATTAGGTCCCCCTTTTTCCACCAAAACAGCCCTGACCCGTCGAGGCATGGACTTCATTAGACCTCTGAAGGTGTGCTGTGGTTTCTGGCACCAAGACATTAGCAGCAGATCCTTTAAGTTCTATAAGTTACAAGGTGGGGCCTCCATGGATCGGACTCGTTTGTCCAGCACATCCCACAGATGCTCGATTGAATTGAGATCTGGGGAATTTGGAGGCCAAGTCAACCTTGAACTCGTTGTTGTGTTCCTCAAACCATTCTTGAATAATTTTTGCTTTCTGGCAGGGCACATTATCCTGCTGAAAGAGGCCAATTCCATCAGGGAATGTCGTTTCCATGAAAGGGTGTACATGGTCTGCAACAATGCTTAGGTAGGTGGTACGTGTCAAAGTAACATCTACATGAATGGCAGGACCCAAGGTTTCAGCTGAACATTTCCCAAAGCATCCCACTGCCTCCGCCGGCTTGCCATCTTCCCATAG
>JAODLI010002482.1:0-10500 GCA_027575585.1 Percopsis omiscomaycus
ATTGCTGATGTCACCGTTGTAAAAGTATGTGTCCTGCTGTTTCAGCTACTTGATGTAATGATCGTAAATGGTTAAAATTGACTAAAATGTAAATGTCTTGGCTAACGCTTACTTTGAAAAAAATCCCCGATGTCAAGGCAACATAAACCGTAAGATCCTTTGACCCCAATGAACATAGTTAGGAGGTTAAATGTGTCCTTTGTGGTGATGAACTGACCCGTGTCCCTCGTCCCTGTCCAGATGACGTCTTGCCTATCTTTGCCTATCCGCACAAACTGGGCAAGTCAGTGACCGGTGGTTATGTTTACAGAGGCTGCCAGATGCCCAACCTCAACGGACTGTACATCTTTGGGGACTTCATGAGCGGGTGGGTGGTCCAACATCATCATTCCAAACACGTTTATGTCAAGCTGAACGCAAACCTTCCTGAGCACTTTACTGTTTTATACGCGTGTACAGGGCTTGACATTAGCAACCGCCCACCGGCGGAATGCGGGTAGAATTAGGCAGTGGCGTGTCAACACAGTCAGTCTTACTAGCCACTTTGGCGGGTGGAATATTCTGTAAATATTTGTAATTGTTGTCTTCTCAAAAGGCATTTTATAAAATAATAAACTCATTGCAATGGGACACTGCAATCCTACAACTCCCATGAGCACCTGCACACACTGTTTGCTCACACCACAAGCCACAGTGGCTGAGCAAAAGAGTTAATGTCAAGCCTAACACTATACATATACTGTATGCTTGCAAGGCACATGCTTTCACGTGGATAGATATACTGTACATGCACATGTAGTGTGTTAATCTTTGCTTGTGTGTGTGTGTGTGTGTGTGTGTGTGTGTGTTTAGACGCCTAATGTCCTTGAAAGAGAACAGCACCACGGGACAGTGGCAGTACAACGAGATCTGCATGGGGAGAGACCAGACCTGCAGGTTCCCGAAGCTCATAAACAGTTACTACAAATACATCATCTCCTTTGCTGAGGACGAGGCAGGTAGTGACACTGTTTGTTTACACGCGTGTGTGTGCGTCAAAAGGGTTTAAGGTTCATATACCGTGTGTACAAGCAGGGGGGCAGGATAGTCTAGTGGTCTACGCGTTGGACTCCCAGCCAGAAGGGCATGGGTTCGAGCCACAGAGTCGGCCTACCTGCTCCAATGTAATAGCATGCCATGTAATGTCGCTCTGGATAAAAGCATCTGATAAAATGACCTAATTGTGAAAGCAAATGCCAAGCTGGGACATTTAGGATGATGGTGGCATTACATATATGCACCTTTTCTCTAGATTTATTTTTCTATTCACCACTTGTTGAATTCAATGCTGGTACATTTGATTCAACCCTGCCAGTTCTCCATTGTATCACATGCCCTCCCGTCCTTGCAGGTGAGCTGTATTTCCTAGCAACAGGTGTTGCTAGCGCTACCGCCCGGGCGGGAGTTGTCTATAAGATTGTGGATCCCTCCAGGTAAGGAGTGCACACACTTGGACCTGCACATTCAATTTGATTAATACTGATAATATTAAAGTGGTAGTGTGACATCATCATGACCACAAAGGGGGTAAAAAAAACAAAAATGAGAGAGATGGGCTCACATGTCATCGTTAAACTTAAACAGAAAACCAAACACTAAAACCAAATCGCAGGAACAGCACCCCCTACAGGTTGAAAACAGGTCATTGTGTACATGAAATAGGGTGATGTCACTTGCCGTGCGAACGATTGTAAATCACATAAACGTATATTGCGGAAGTGGGAATCTCAAACTCCGACTTCAGAGAGTTTGTGCGGTTGAGGTTGGAAAAGTGGATGCCCGCACTAATTAAGTGTGTGGTTCTTATCCTTCCAATTGCCCATCTGTATTTAATGATGTAAAAGCATAATTTTCATACACAAACAGAAACACGAAAGTCGCCATGTTGCTTCTTGTGTTTATGGGTCATTGTATCAGGTGATCTACCTTGACCTTTTCACCTCATCTGGCTCGCCCTGCGTACTCCTGGGTCACTAGCTGGTGTGAAAGTGTTTTGGGCCTTCAACGTAGGATGGCTGTCACTGCCGTCACAGTATTGCTAGCACTGTTGAGATTTATAGGGAGATCATGTTTTGAGTTCAATCTCCTCAGTCTATAAAACAGTTAAAGCTGCTGTAGATAGGATATGAGACAGCTAGCTAAAAAACAACAAAAGAAAGTCCTCTGCTCCACCTCTGCTCTAAATCTAAATGGACTTCTATAGAGGCAGGGGCTATCAACCAGAGCACATACTCTCACAGAGCAGTTCCCTCACTGATAGCTGACAGACGTCTATGGCATTTCTAAGAAGTTACACTAAATGTATAGCTCTTAAATCCTGCCTACTGCACCTTTAAGCGTTGTGGACTGCTTCTCACCACGCAGGAGAGCACCGCCAGGCAAATGCAGCATCAAGCCTTCTCCAGTCAACGTAAAGAGCAAGCTGACTCACTTTCACCCCAAAGAAGGTAGGAAGATCTAGAATCATCTCTCTCTCTCTCTCTCTCTTTCTGTCTGTCTGAATTTACAGTATTACTGGAGAGCTTGGGTAACATGTTAAGCCTTGCGTCCTTATTTTTCCTGGCTTCCTTTCTGCAGAATTTGTGATTAATAAGAAACCGACCACAACCCCTGTTCCCACGACAACCCCAAGAAAAACAACAAGAAAGACAACAACATCTTCAACCGCAAAAAAAACGACAAAAGCAACAACCCCACCAACAAGAGCAACTTTCACAACAACAACAAAAGCAACGCCAGCAACGAAAGAAACCGCCACTGCGCGGGTTCCAACAGCAACAACTCCCATGGCCACCCAACATGCTCACAGGAGTACAGCGGTTAACCCTACCCTTAAGCCCACAGTAAAACCCACCGGTAGACCTGCAACAAACCCGGCCCTGGGACTAGCAACCAGCACCAGACCAGGTCCTTTCTTCTTCTGTGCTTTATTTCTGCTCTGTGTTTTAACCCTTCCATAGCTATGCGCCCCTTCAGACCCTCCAGGCATCCATTTTATTCAAAATCAACATTCTTGGCAAAATAAGCATTCCCCATGGTCACCATGGCTGGCCGTTTGGAACCTTGCCATATAAAACATACAAGGTTTAATATGTTCACTGATACGGTTGTAATTATTTCAATTATTTATGTTGCATAATAAGTGATTATTATTATACAATCCTAAAAAAAAAAAACTGCCAAATATGGAGAGACTGAAAAAGTTCTGTTCACCACCTGTAATCCCATTATTAAAAGGTCTTTTGTCTATTTATTGGAGGCACTATTTAAATTATGAGCTACAGTTGCGCTCAGTGTTTAAACTTCTGGATAAGTTTTAATGTGCTTGTATGGGAGCAGAGCAGTAGCGATGTGTCATTGGCACTAGTGTGTTTTTGAACTCAGGCACTGTAGAATTAGCTTAGTGGTAGCTAGCGTTCATTTCACAACTCTTGCTAACGTGAAGTCTACACTCCTCGATTGCTTTATAGCGCCCCCCGGAACCCCTAATCTCCACCCCAGTTCACTGTTTATGTTTGAAACACATCTGTGCATGAAGGTGTGTGTGGCTGTAAGGGAAGGAGTAGAGAGTAGTGCGGGCCACTTATCACACGGGTATGGGAGGGTCATGCACTCTTTGAGTTTTAAACCTGAACAGCTTCATTTTTGTAATGCTGCACAGCTGTTTGAACCACACGGGTAATTCGGGAAACAAATCCAGGAGTGTACCTTTAAACGTTGGCTGATAGAAGAGACTGGAGAAGCAGAAGGTGCTTGTTTTTGTGTAAATCCTTTGCACTATTGCAGAATTTGAATCAGGGTCATTGGCATTATTTATTTTAAATAAATGTATTTGCATCTCAAAATGCCTCTCAGTTTGGACATTCATCTTTGTGTGTCTGTGTCTACATCTTTTCTTTGCATGCCGTAGATGAAACACTGTGAACAAGCCCCCTGAGCTGACCGTAAAACTCAAACTAAACACTTTCTCTCACCAAAATGGCCGCTCACAACATTTTAATTCCTTTAGTCTTTCATCCTTGGGGTTTACGTTGCTGTTACGTCTCTGCTCTCAGACCTCAGGAACGTCTGCTGCCTTGCTATTGTTGTTGTTGTTGTTGTTGTTGTCCTACAAGGGTGATTCTGTTTTCCCCCCGTAGGTTATCGCTCCACTGCCACCGCACCTGCAGCTGGGCCCCGCCCGTCCCCCAGACCCACACAGCGCCCCAGCCAATCGGCTGCCTCCCCTCAGACTACAACACCCGCCCAGCCTCCTCCAGGGCGTAGACCCCCCGCGCCCGACGCGGAGGTCAACCAGGTCCACAAGCTGCCGCGGGGGAAGGGCGGGGGTTACGGGCGGGGCCGGCGGCGGCGCCTGCGGACCGGCTCGGTGCGGCTGGTGAGCGCAGACGGCTCGCCGGGCCGGGACCGGGGCCGGGTGGAGGTGTTGGTGCGCGGCGAGTGGGGGACGGTGTGCGACGACCTCTTCGGCTTCCGGGCCGCGGCGGTGGTGTGCAGGCAGCTGGGCTTGGCCGCGCCGCTGGCCGTGATGAAGAGGGCGGCGCTGGGCCGGGCGCACGCCGGCGTCAGGATACTGCTGGACGACGTGGACTGCACCGGCGGGGAGAGAACGCTGCTGGAGTGCAAGAGGTCGAGGGTCGGCGAGCACAACTGCTCTCATCAGGAAGACGTGGGCGTGATCTGTGGCTCCCACGCGGGGGAGGAGGGGTGAGGAAGAGGGGTCGCAGCTACTTGTGTACCCCACCGGGGCTAAACCCTGGCATACATGCCAGAGACCCTCCCTCCCCTGCCCGTCAAAGTAACACATCGTCTGCTGGAGGTGGCGTCTCTGCCTGCACATTGGCTCTGTGATTGGCTCATTTCTGGGTTGGTGCGGTGAGGAGAAACACGTCTCTGCTGTTGTAAATAAAACTCCCACATGGTTTGGAAAAAGCTATGCTTATGGAAAAGCTCTTTTTTTCAGGACCCAGACTACTACTCTAAAGTGTGTTAGGTGCGATATATGAAATATGATATATATTGGTCTCACACACATGGCAGGAATGGCAAAATAAAGAAAAAATTAAGCATGAATGAATGAATGGTTGCATATTTCTTCATGGTTGTCGTTCTTTACCATCCGAGTCATTTTAAAGCCTATTTGATATATATTTACGTTGGGTAATTCACAATCTACGTTTAATAAAGGTGCTTTCCATGAAAGATGAAAAGACCTAAAACCATTTCATCAAAATGTGTTGGATTTCACCTTTTCTATTGTATAACCTCACCGCATTTGCTTGCTTGCATATAGTTTGTAAAACATTATTTGTTACAGTATTGATTATGAACATTACAATTTAAAAAAATATTTTTTACAATAAGGAAATGCTGGACATTCTGTACAATAAATGGAAATTGTTTCTGTTTATTTAAAAAAGCTGAAGGTGCAGGGTGCCGATGAATAAAACACATTGCTTAATACCTTTTGGTTCTAATGTTCTGTCTTCAATTACAACGATCTCACGGGGAGACTCCGGGGCAACACAGGGGTGTCAAATTGCCTTGTCCTTAATGGACAATGACTCAGTTAAGTTATTAAGACGATGGTTTTAGGACTAATCGAAGTGGCCTATTCTCTCATGACTGTTATGGAAGAAGACCTATAAGATACCACAGTGCTGGGCAAGAATGTTAAGAAAAGTGCTGTACCGGTATATGTGAACACTAGAGTTGATGTTGTTACACAGATCAGACCAGGAGGGGGCAGTCATACAGTAGCATGGGACTTTGGTTTACAGTAAATTGTCGTTTTATTTATTGTAAGTATCTATCTTGGTGTATTATCATATCATCATCGGTGTTATGCCATTTAGGAGAGGTTTGGTTAGTCAGATAGTAAAGGATTGATTCATTGTGTTTGCCAGTATATACAGCCCATTTAAAAAAAAATACAATATCTATATACAATTACATTCATATTTAAAAAAAATTAATTATTTAATATATACTTTTTAACATTTTTGATATATATTTATATTATTATATTCAACAGAATATGCAGTAGTCTCTTAATTTTTCCATGGCTGTATGTATCTCCATACTCTCACACATAGCAAGGATGCACCTTTTTGTGGTGAACACACTCACAGCATTGTTTCCTAGTAACAATTCCAATTAGGTCATTGAAAGGACACTTTTGTCAAAAGCGACTTACAGTGAGTACATTTACAGGTAGTGAGGCGCAGCTAAGGGTTAGGCATCTTGCTCAGGTACTTCAGGTACAAGGACTGGTCTTATCTTCATTGCTACAGCCTTCAGAGAGTAATGTTGGCCCTTCCAGGAACTCCAGGTCATACCGGTTGCATAGTGAGAGGTCTGACCCCACAGATACGCACCATTCAGGTTGGCAGAATGGCAAGCGCCGTACCAAAAGGCTCCGTAAAAGTGACTGGCACAATTGTTTGGCCACGTGTCCTGATCTTTATCGAAGGTAGAGAATTTTAACCCAATGTGGGCACTGAGCGAGTCGCCTGCGCCCCCGTCCTTGAAGCCGGCGACGCTCAGCGCGTAGCCTTCTGCCTCGGGGCCCACAGAGAAAGAGGAGTACTGCGCAAACACCCTGTTGCCCAGAAAGTCCTCCAAGTCCACTCGGAGCTCGAAGCTCCTGTCTTTGGTGAGGGCATGCATGTTCTCCAGCCCCATCCAGTATTCCCCCGAGGTGCTTCCGAAGCCAGCTTTGTAGTGCTCCCAGGGTCTGTAGAAGTTCACAGAGCCGTCCGTTCTCCTCTGGATGACTGTCCACTTCCCCCCGTCTGTGTCCATGTCACAGAAGACGGCTACGGGTTGCGATGAGAGGGAAATGGTGTACACGCCGCTGAGGCTGGAAAGGTTGTTGTAGATTTCCTCGCAGTCCCGATTCGTTGAGCAGTGGACTACTGCCGCCATCAGTAAAGCTATCACTGCTTGGGTTTCCATTTTTTTAAGTTATTAGATCAAAGGAACTATTATGCGAGCCAGGCGCAAAAAAGATTTGAAGCCTTAAATGTCTAATGCTATCTGAGCTTGAGAACACACATTTATAGTCAAACACAGGTCCTAGGAGAATGTTTAAAAAAATCTTAAAGTTCAAAGTTCGTGTTTATTGATCAAATACACAGTGTTTGCCAGTTTGAACAGGAATTTTCCTACTGGATTTTAACCGGAGTTTAAATTATTATTGTCCTAATTATTGCGTGACCCTAACAAACTGGGTCAGGTTCAAACGTTTGTTTGGAGTATTTTGTTGACAAGATGTATGGTTATAAAACGTATTTTGTAAATGACTGTATTGTGTTGTTTTCCTTTCATGTTGACATTTTTATATGACAGGTCAGAGAAAAGATTAGCGACAAGCTAAAAGTGACACATTGTGACTGTCTGATTGGATTATACTTTAGAGTATGAAAAGTAAAGTAAAAAGTACTTAAAGTACTTTTTATAATAAATGAAAAAAAGAAAAAAATAATGAATACTTTAGCAATGGGAATTTACAGACAAGAATTTAAAGTGCGCATTGTGTTTGCACCTGCTGGTAGAATCAGAATATAGACATTGGGACGAGTTCAGAGGTGATCCCTGCCTCTTATCGCAACGACAGCATTTTCACAAAAATACCCACACCTCACCTTGTGCTGCCACATTTACTATGACATTATTTAGCAGGCGCTTTTACCCGAAGAGGCTTACAGTCAGAGGTGGGTGAGTCCGACTTCAGAGAGTAAAAGTCCTGCCTGGTTTTCCTTTTGCTCATTCACTTAACCAGGTGATTTCGATTACAGGGACTAATAATTGAAATCACCTGGTTGAGTGAACAAGCAGAAGGAAAACCTGGCAGGACTTTGACTCCCTGAAGTCGGACTCAATCACCTCTGCTTACAGTACAGTAAGTAGAATTACAAGTATAAAGGAGCAGGTAGGGGTCAGGCATCTTGCTCCAGAATGCTTACAGGTAGGCTGGGCTTGTTGGGGATCTAACCCACAACCTTCCAGTTGGGAGGTGACCACCCTAAACACTAGACCATATCCCGCCCCCTTGACTTATATGGAACTTCCATGCCGTTGCACAAAACCTCCCACCCTGGATTAATTTCTTGCATTTATTAACCATGAATACATCCGCTAGCATTTTGTAAAGCTGCGTAGGATACCTTATCATAGCCCAACAAATATATGTACTTTTATTATTAATGTAGTTGCTCTACCCATCAGCATGCCGTCAGACCCCGGGGATTTGCCACAGGTGTCTCTGTACTGGACAGTGCAGCGGAGGCAAGTGTTGCCATGGAAGCCATGTGGTTCATTAGGAAGCGTTACTATGGTAACAGCCGCTGTTCTCTCTATGGTTCAAATGCAAAAACGGCACTAAACAGCCCCATCCCCCCATCCCCCCGCCCCTGCACCAGCCCCTGCCCCTGCCCCTGCCCCCGCCCCCAGCCCCCACCCCCAGCCCCAGCCCCAGCCCAGCATGATTCATGGGCAAGGCAGGCCCCACAAGAGGCCTTTACTGTGTGTCTACCCAAGCTTGGAACCCCGAGGAGCATCCTACAGGAACGCAAATGTTCCAGAATGCCGTGTTCTCCTCTGTCTTTACATAAGGTTGTCCTAGATGCATGGCCCGGGATATTGGAGTGTGACTGACTGACTGCCTGCTGCTTCATTTCCTATTTAGGATGGCTGATGGCTAACCCAGTGAGCTGCATACCCCTTGCAATGTTGTCTCTCGCTCGTCAGAAGGTTCCTCAATCCTCGGCCATGTCAGATTGCACTGGAACTAAGGTGAGATGACGTCTGTGTGTGTGTGTGTGTGTGTGTGTATCAACGTCTAACACACAAAGTGTGTGTGTGTGTGTGTGTATCAGCGTCTAACACACAAAGAGTATGTGTGGGTGTGTGTGTGTGTGTGTGTGCTTGGCATTGTATGTTTTGGGTGCTGGGGCTCTCTCCCCCCTAGGGGATCCAGAACATTCCACTGTGGTTCCCGGTGACGAAAACTCCAATAAGGAAACACACACAAGAAGCGACGAGGCAGCAGATTCGTGTTTGGTTTGTAAATGGAGCTTCACCTTTACGTAATAGCGGTGTTTACCTTATGGAAGGTTTTTTGTGCTATTTGTGTGTGTGTTTTGATAAAAGACCTCTAAACAAACACATCTCTGAACACCAAACAGACGCAGAACATTGCTTTAACTATTACTTCAACTGTTAGCCAATAGTGGAATTTACCACACTTCCAAAGTTTATGTAACATTTAGTTGATCTCTAACGGGAAATTCTATGAATGTCCTGGATTAACAAACTCCATGGTTTGTTCATAATGTCCCAACATTACAATCAATCTTTTAAAATGTGAAGGTCCCTGCGTAGTGACATATAGTGGCATCTGGGCATCTTGATATGGGCAAACACCTGACACCTATCAGCTAACCAAGTTGAAAAGTGGTCTAAACACTTTAAATGACAACTATAAAAGTGTCAAGTGTCGACTTTCTGATGATGAAATTAGACTGGGAGGCAGATTTCGTCTGTGTGCCTAAAAACATGGTGTGGTGAACAGACCTCTAGCAGTATGAACTCTAGCAGGGTCTACCAGCGCACCTTCATCCGACATATTGACCACATCAATATTGTACGGCCATTCAATACATGGCACAATACAGCAATGGTGAAGGACTCTGAAGGGCATAATGACAACTCAGTTTGCTCTGTTGTCCTTAATGCTTTAATGAACTCACCCAAACACGAGTACCTCTTCTCTCTCTCTCACACACACACACACACACACACACACACACACACACACACACACACACACACACACACACACACACTCCCAATTGCACAGATGGTGGCACTGGGTGATGCTAGAGGCTAAATCCTAACCAGTCAAACACACACACACACACACACAAACACACATCATTTTCACATGTTCTACATGAACTAATTCCCTTGTGGACGCATATAAACACCCACGCACGTGTAAACACTAATGTACACACACACATACACACACAGAAACAACATTTCTCTGCTATTGAGAGATCTCCATGTTGTGCTTTTTGCTTCCTTCTGTTCCTTTTCTGTGTGTGTGTGTGTGTGTGTGTGTGTGTGTGAGTGTGTGTGTGCGCGCGCGCGTGTGTGTGCTCCAGTCATCCTTTGTGATGATTGGAGCACATTCTGCAGAAGCCAATAGAATGTAGGCCTACACACACATGGAGGTACACACACAGGTATCTCCATGTGTGTGTGTGTGTGTACATTTGCGTTTGTTGTGCACATGTGGGAATGCTTTCCTGCACACACGCGCCGAAATCTGTACGTGTGATGCATGCGCGTGTGTTTCTGTGTCTGCGTGTGAGTCTGCGTGTGTGTGTGTGTGCGTGTGCACCTCTGCGTTGCAGTGCACATCTGAATATGTGTGTGCACGTGGTCGTTAAGCAG
>JAODLI010002483.1:0-10499 GCA_027575585.1 Percopsis omiscomaycus
CGTGAGTGACTGGCAGTTTGCAATTCGCAACCTTCACGACTAGATGTCACTAGAAATTACACACTGGACCTTTAACAATAAAATGGGACGGAAATCGTCAGTGACAATTTTTGACTGCTGATATGTATTGCAATTCTATAGATATTGCGATACGTAATTATGATTTCTTTTGTGTAAATATAGTGTTTCCATGCATTGGCTTTGAAATGAGGGGGTTCGGGTTCTAAAGGTCCGTCTGCGTCTGTAATTGTTGTCCTAACAGAACAGAATGTAGTTGATGCAAAAAGACGATACCATTAATTCCCGCTCACTAAAATTACATTGACAATTTTTCTGGGGAAAAAAAAACTAAAAGATTTATTTTTTAGTCAACCTGACGATATATAAATTGCGGATGCACAGTGTCGCAAAACTCGCATGAATCGATTTCCCCCCATCCCTAATAACACACACATGCACTGTATGGGAACAATGTCATGAAGAAAGATAATACAGGTTAACTGAGGCAGTTGATGCGATGTCATGATGGTCCTTGTAGGTTAATCCTCGAAGCAAAAATTAGGACAAGAAATGGCACGAAGAGCAGCAGATTAACTGACGGCGTCTTGATTTCAACCATACTGATCACACGTCTGACTGTGCCAAGTTTCCAGCTTAAGAGTGTACAAATATATATAAATATATCCACCACAAAACAATAAGCTATAAATCATATGCATTGCTGGAGTTGGAGGTGCAAAGAGAGAGAGAGAAGGCATCCACCGTCGGCGGATACATATTTAACAGAATACAAAATATCACAGGCTCTAAAGTTTAGCATTGTCCTGCAATGCTATAGCACTACATTAACATACCAAGCACTATTGATAGTAATGGTGCTACTTAAAAACCACTATGGCTAAACCCTCTTCTATCAAGTGTAATGGCATAGTAGTAGCATCTCACTGTTTTCATGCTGTGAGCTACTGTATTGCTGAATGCGAAACTAGAATACATGTTGGGAGAAATTTGTGGCGCAGCACAACAATGCGGTCACATTTCTGTGACCTAACACAGCTGAACATCCCTCCCACCGCACAGGAAATGTCACGGTCCAACAGGAAGTGAGATGCTATTGGCGGTCCTGGCAGGAAATTCAGCAAAGAAACATATTACTGGGACTGAAGCCATCTGGCTGAACTATCCAGGACCATACATAGAAAGGTCATAAGTTTTCAGCTACACTTCAGCTTTGAGATGGAAATCTACTGTGTGTGTGCATGGGTGTGTTTGTGTAACATTAAGTGCTTGTATTTGTTATACAAGTAATCTATCTGTATCAAAATCATTTGATACAGGAAAAACTAAAGACAAAAAAGACAGAAAGACAGACGTACAAAGAATAAAAGCACAAGCAGACAGAAAGAAGGACAGCCCCTTCATTCCTCTCTCACCCAGTGCCATAACGCTTGTTGACTTAACCTACTTAAACTTGGTCAGAAGCAAGCATTGAGGGGCAGCAGGAGATAAAGGTTAGGCTAACAAATACAGGCCAGACAGGCCTGCAAGGTCCGTTCATTCAACCAGTCACACTCCTTCTGACTTACAGCACGTTTGACACTGCACACAATGAGCTGCTCATGAGCATTGTTTATATATTATGTCATCGAACGGAACATAGCAAAATCACTATGGACACACAAGAAAAGCAGCACTGAATGTCAACAACAACAACAACAACATCATCAGAAACATGACAATTGGAACTCCTGCTGTTTGCAACTGTCAGGTTGTCAAGTACCTGGTTTGTACAACAAGAGCGAAACACAAAGTGATTCAACGCAACCCAAGGCACCATTACATTACCATGGAACACGCATACACACACTAACCTGGACAGGGCTCCTGGAGTTTGTCAGTGTCCCGGGACAGACAGGTTCCTGCCAGTCGGCACATCCTGTCCTCTACCCTGCCTCACCTACGGTCCTGTCTGTCTTGTCCATCTTAGTACATAAGAGTTAGTCACTCAATAAGTCAGTTCTTTGGCCAGTAAGGTAATCTAAGGTAAGGTAATTTGAGGTCAGTTAGAAAGTTCTAATCACACCATGTCTCACTGACACTGCCGCAGTCATATAAACACAGACTCGCTCAGCCAACCTTCCACAGGCTTCCGTGTGTGAGACGCTATTGTTGGGTGATCTCTGGCCTCTATCTGGGATCATTCTGGAATACAAAGTGTTGCATGAGGCTGGGCGCACACAGAGACAGAGAGACAGAGAGGGAGACAGAGAGAGATCATTTAACAGGACAATTTTGATTCAGGCAGACGGACCTCTGGGAACTATGACTCTGTTCTGTTAACAGTCACTACAAAAGCCTAAAAGAAACCCCAGTCTTTACTTAAAACTGACCTGAGGAAGCACAGGGACTTGACATTAAGAAAACAGCAGGAAGGTGCTGAACTGAAGCCAAACTACTAGCAACTACCATGTTACAGAGCTATGGATGTTAACAAACAGGTGTGGGTAATATAGCCCAAAACTTCGATCACAGTCAAGTAATGTTTTCTGGAAATTCAATTAAGTATATGGCTCTGTGCCTCCTCACCGGAGCCACCATTTGAGTCTGGCCAAATCAAGTCAAGCAATCCGGGCCACTGAGTCAATGGTAGAATCAGTCTAACAAAATCTCTACAGGTAGACAGATCACTGAGAGGCATGGCTCACCTAGACTCATTACATACTTAGTTTGCAGGGTATGTCTATATTCACATAACATTTTGGCTAGCTGGATAAAAAAACAGGTTTAAAACATGTACGGGGCCAATGGTACATCATCACTTAACAACAAATTATTAAACTTATCTTTATCCCCCACTGCTGGCTCCAGTGTCAATGCTCATGCTAATTCTTCAATAAATGGAAGAGAATGGCGGTGAGAGGATAGACTGGAGACAAGGTGGACAGGACATGTAAATATAGAACAGGAAATCGGACAGCATCCTATTAAATAAGGAGCTGAAAGTCTGAATGCAAGTAAATAATCTCAGCTATGAGTAGACAAAACATCATACTTTTAATCCAACAGATTCAAACTGGCCTGGTTGGTCTTGATCTTTTATGCTCCCTCTATTTTGTTACATACTCTATCTTCCTCTTTCACTCGACACTTTCATTTTCTATTTTACTCTCTTTCATTCCAGTCCAGGCATTTCAAGGAATACAACCATTTCTTGCACAATGGTCACATTTGATGGAAAAGGCTCTGCAGTCCCAGCAAACCGGACCCTGTTTGATGATTCAGCAACGCACAAGAACATGGTATTATCACTAATTTACTTAGATAAAAAAATTCCGTAGCTAAGTAGGCTGACGGATGCTGACAGATAGGAAGACATGTCTTAACCCAGCTGGATGTCCCACTGATCCATGCCAACTTCCTTCCTTCCATCCTCTAAGCCAGGTCTCCTGGGAAAAACCTTCACGAAAGCCCCTTTCATTTGGAATCTCCCCTTCTCCCTTCCCAACCATCTAATTATAGGACACCCTCCCTGACTCTTGCATATTAAACAGACATAATCATGTGCTTCAACACTAACTTTCACCATCCCAGTGAGACAGGCTCCGTTCAAAGTCAGTCTCAAAAGAGAGTCTGCCTACATGTGGTCTTGACCACCAAAATCACACATCATAACTCTTCCCCTTAAGTCAACCAGCCAGTCGCTTTGGCTACAAAACAATCCAGCTGCTGCACACAGTAAACCAAATGACCTCTGCCAACCTTGAAACAGCACCTCAGAGCTTTAGGAAAGGGGCTACTGTTATTCCAAAGTCTAAATTATACATTTTAATAAGAATTTTGGTCATTTACAATTTGGTCTGTTTTGTGTAATATAACCCATTTTCTTTATTAAATTAGCAGCTGTTCTCTTATGCATTTCTTGACAGCAGTTTGTAACCCTGTCAAAGTATTCATTAGTTACAAAAGTGGCCATTTATCAATAAACATTCCTGCCTGTAATGCACCACTCATTGGTGTCTCCATGGCAACAAGAGCATTAGGCAAAGAGTTAAGTTTTACGTCTGATGTGCAAAACGTTGGCAACTTCCCTCAACAAGCTCATCCTCTCTCTCTCTCCTGCACGTCTCGTCAAAAATACATGTTTTAGCTATAGAACGCTAAACCTGTTCCCTATCCACCACTCAAATAAACATCCAATATTTAGTTTGTTTCAGGCTCTCCATCTCAAGTCAGGAAACAGGAGGGAGCTGCATCCTGCTAAGAAGGCTGTGCCTGGAAATTCCTCCTTCCCTATGGAAATAACTTACCGCTGTTTTAACAGTAGAGATGAGTGTACCACTATTAAAAGACACAGCTTACGACATTTTACATTACCATGCCTACAACACACATGAAAGCTTGTACAGCCAATTACAGCCATGAACACAGCATAGATAACTTCACTATGAAGGATGGTAATCCTTCATTATAACTTTAAAGAAAAAACTGTCCTTCAGATAACTGTTCCGATTAAAGCTCACCTTATCAGTTAGGTGACTATAATAGGATAGCAGACATGGTCCTTGATTCCAGTCACAGAGCTTCTGACGTCCACATTTAAACACAAAACACTCCCCTAACCTTCATGTGCCATTAGAAAAGGAGTATCTCCCAAATTTAAATGAACTATTCACAAACATTTTAAGACATCTTTGGAAGACAAGACACACACACACACACCCTAAGACAGGCATGAAAACACACTTCCTCTTGGCCTCAGCGCAGGGTAACAGTTGTGTATAAGAGAGGGGTGTATATATTCTACCTCCATAACCACTGTACATGGCTGTTTACACGGAGGAGCAGTCTTCTTGTGTGGAACGCCCAGATCCAGACACCAACTCCTATATGTCCTCGCGCTCCGAGAGAGGCGAACCGAACTGTCGACCGCGCAACGCGCTGACCGGGTGTCAGGCAGGCACTGCTGAACTCTGGGAAGGAACTTGTGTCTTGTTGGGGTTTAGTCCCTCTATTTGTCTGTCTGTATGTCTGCTGAGAGACGACAGTCTCCTGTGTCTCTGGAGGTTCCCGTTTCTCTGGTGTACTCTCTGCTTTCTCCCTAAACTCTTGCCCTCTCTCCCTCACGCTCTCTCTCTATCAGGAGGAGGAGAGGAAACGACAGGAGGAGGACATGAGGAGAGGAGAAGGGGCACAGCCTGCCAGGAAATAGGAAGGCAGCCTCCCGGATGACATCACAGCCTCTTCCTGCTCCTCCCTCTCCCCACTGCTCCAGCATATTGTTATTGAGGCCTCACAAACATACACACACAACATTATATCATAAGACCCTGTAGACAACCAATGCATTAAGCGTGTCTGTTCAGTGTTAACGTATAGTAGGAGACATGCGTAAAACACGCCAGTGACACAAGACATCTATCAGCTTTGAGTCATCTGTATTGAATGTTACGTTAGAGAGAGAGAGAGAGAGTTTTTACGTTAGAGCAAATCTTTATTCAGAGATAAGGGTAAAGACAGAGAGAGACATCACCGGCTACAATCTGGTTTGTTCTTGTTCTATTGTTCGTTTGTTTTTGAGAGAGAGAGAGAGAGAGAGAGAGATGTTTTTAGAGTCAAGTTTCTGTGACCCTCTCCAAAAAAAAAAAAATAGCCTCATGGCATTTTCAGTTTTCACAATGGCCGTGGTGCCTGCGGGTCAGTCTGTCTGTTATTTGGGACACAGGATATGAGGAATATGATGTAGACAGGCTCACAGAGAGACAGTCTAGAAGGCAGAAAGGTATTCAACATGGGTTTCATGATGTTGCTTAAACAGGCCACAAGAAGAAGGTTGTAAGAGTTTTCCAGGTCAATATATTCTTATCTCTGTTCACTGTGGTCAAACCACCAGATGGGCTACCACATTTACTGAATTAAAAGAAGCAATAAACATGCATGTACTGCACGTAATTATAACTCCTGACCATACACAATACCTCTGTAATTAACATCTTAATGTGACCTGCAACCCACCTGGTCCTCTACTGGGTAGGGGACCTAGTGAAGGCATCGAGTCCCCTACCCACAGGAACGTGCGTGACGTAGCTCAGCTCAAACACAGTTTGGAAGGAATAGGATTTAACTATCAGCTCTGAGGTGTGGCTGCATGAAGGTGAGTGATACTGTGGCCTTTATGTGTCATGGTCTGACCAGTCTCTGCCCTCCAGCAACATTACACACACACACACACGCACACACTTTTCACTGCCCTGGCATCCCCCATCCTACTTGTAATCCCTCCATCACTCCTGCCCCTAGAACATTCCTTCAAGATTGCTTTTTGGCTCCTGGACTCAGGTGCCAGAAGACTGAAGGGAACTTAATTAACACAAAAGGCTTCCAACAGAGACACACGCGTAGGCTCGTGCACACACATAGCATGAGACTTTTGTTGCGATAACTGTCATTTTCATTAGAAGCGCGAGCAAGGAGTAAGCCTTTGCTTGGAGGAATGCTTTAAGACATATTTCCTCAAGGCACTGTTCAGGTTAGTGACGCCGTGTCAAAACCAAACAGTGGAATCATTTCTCACAGGTCAACTGTTCCTAAACAACCCTGATCTTGATATTTGTTCCCATTCAAGTCTATATACCACGCCTAGTCCATGCCCATTCCTGATTCAGAGCTAGTTTTGAGTTTCGTATGGAGGGCTTATAATCTCCACAGACCTTCTGACCGCATGATGCAGTCTGCTAGCTGCCTGCATGACGAGGTTCAGCCATGGCCACCTGCAGTAAAGACATTTAGCTGTTCATATATGGTCCTATGGCAAGATGTGTCCAGTGGCATGCCTATCACGCTCACACACAAAACACACAAATCACCTTGCCAGTGCCAGAGATTGTGTAAGTGTGTTTAAATGTGCGTGCCTGCACACGGTTGTATGCTTTGCGTATCTGGATGCAGTTCATGCCTAAATGCTTAACGTGTGTGTGTGGAATGACTGCTTTGATTAAAAAGCGAGATACAAGATTCATAGAATACATTCTGGCAGCCCATGCTTCACTTGCTAAACAAAGCTGGTCATGTAATTTTATGGCAGGATGCATTACTTGGTGTTATGTGCAGACCTTTTACAGTGTACTGTGTATATTTTCCATCACCATCTTGCTTGCTAAACAACAGGGGATCTAAGAACACCTGAGACACTGAGCTAGGCCAGTGGCAGCGAGCCACGTGGGTCCAAAATTCCTCTACTGGAGAGTAGTGCCACATGACTGCCTGCCTCCCTCACTCTGTATGTGTGTCTGTGAGTGGACCTCTATGAACCAAGGACTTCCTGGTTAATCTCCAGCTGGCCAATAAGCAGCTTAACTGTCACTGGAGTGCTGTCAACTTGCTCGCTTGCCACATGATAATTACAGTCATTTTTACTCAGCATATACCATCGCTCAAACCTTGTATTACCAATAAGTAGCAGACACCCTGAGCAAATCCTCAAGGAGTTAAAAACTCAATGACCTATAACTTAACAAATGTCCTGGAACCCTTTAACCAAGCAGCCTTCATCCCACATTTAACCTATTCACATTCCATATAGGCCTGTATACTACACAGCACCCACAATCGACTAGGGCAATTCCAACACCGTTAAACATATCAAGCTTACTGTCCATACTTCATTGGCTATACACCTTTGATAATAATCAAATTAAGAAGAATCAGAGTTAAGTCATTTAGCAGACACTTTTATCCAAAGCAACAATGAGTACAATGACAATGATAAGTATTACAAGCAGCAGCTCTTACTGTAAAGTTGCCTTTATGTAGACTAAAAACACCTTAAATCTCAGTTTCTGTTATTGTTGCCTATTTTTTTAGCCGACATAACAGGGCTGCTACACTGCACGGTTGTAGCAGCTTCAACTGTACCTGTAACTGCGTTCTATTTAAATGCACTATTTCCACGGTGAAAGTGTTTACTTACCTGGTGTAGCAGGTACAGATCTTTGGCGGGCCATTCAGTGTATGCTTTGTCCATCTCTGTAGACCACACGTCTTTATTTCCTCTTAACTTACTCTGAGCCCCTTAATCCTCTCACTATCCACTGTCACTGTACTCCAACAGGATTCCTAAATGTGCTATCTGGTGTCCAGAGTCTGGACTGCCTGGCAAGTTTTACATGTCACAGACATAATGGACTAACAGCCATGATGATGCACTATTCTACTGGTCATCCTATGTGTTGCTTATGAATTTATCGCAGCGTGAGCAACTTCACAAGCAATACAATAGTATGTGAAATACAGAGATGTATCTTTTTCTGGAAGGACTGTAGCCTGAGCTGCTTTTGGATCTGTACAGCTTCATAGGGCCATATGCCATATGTTCTTGTATAAGTTGGTATCTGGAAGTCTTCAGCTTCACCCATCTGTCAGTAATATCCAAACTTACAGAAACATCTGAATGTGTGCGCGTGTGTGTGTGTGTGTGGAGGTGTTAGTGTTCATGTAATATCAACTGAGAACGTTGTGACTGATGTTAGGTTGCTGTCGTGACCTGGTGCTCAGGGCACTGTGTCATCAGGTTCACCCTGCTAACAGTAACCCTGCTGAGCTTCTCAGAGACCGACCACACACACACACACGAGCTAAATGTTTACTGTAACTGCCTACCCATGATATATATTGGCCATGCTGTTACTCACAGCATACAATCGCATCAGCAGAGGGCTACACACACAAAGTGTGTGTATGACACATATTTGTGTCAGAATGACAATAACTAATCTGCAGCAGTCTTAAACAGTTGGCATGCAGAAAGATGGAGATATTTTCCTTAAAATCTCATCTCTCAAAATACACACTTGTGAGATTACGATCCCAAATAGACAATGCACACCTCCGAACAACAGATAAACACACAAGATTCAATTACCGGTTTGTAGAAGGTCACACAAAGCTGCCAATTAAAGCTGCGCTAGGTTTTTACCAAGAGGTAGGTTCTGCTTTTGATCCAGGATTCAACATTTTTGAGTTTAGTGTTTTGGACCCCTGGCTAATAAGGTTCTTCCCCTTTTAAATTAAATCAGGATTCTAATTAGTTAGCCCCGGATTCATGAAAAAGCTAATTTAGCCTCTCTCCCCTGGGAAAAAGACACATTAGAAATATACTGCGACTCGCATCACGAACACGCGGGACCCTCCATAATTAGACCCAAGTGGTGACCTATTTGAGGTCCTGGTCCAACACAGTGTGACGGGCTAGCTGCAGTGCAAGCCATGATTGTGGAGGTTGAAGACTGTAAACTTGGACAGATAGTTTTGTAGTGGAAGTGATTTGTTGGGAGTTCTGGCTGAGCAATATTTCAAAATAACAGCACCTGCTATAAGTATCTCATAAGCATATGAAGATGAACATAATGAAGATGCAGATGAACATAATGAAGTGACACAGGCTAGCCTGCAGTCAGGAAACGTGTTAGTTTTGTAACTCAGAAGTTCCTTCTGAGTGTTTATGTGTACAAAATTCCTCAGTAACTCAGAAGTTGGCGGAGCCAAATAAAAAACAATAATCATAATCTGTGGTCTCTAATAGCTCAAATGACTTGATAAACAATGAGCATAGGTGAATTATTGTTTATAACAGTTGGTGCTGCCTTCTTGCTCAGTATGAAATGCGACAGAAATCTAGATTCAAACTAGCTACTGTATGAGTATGTGATAGCTGCCAAGACATAACGACAACAAGAATAGCTAGAACGCACCCAGATACTTTCGGTCAGTTTAGCCTAGCAGTCGATGAAAAGATGCACTGTGTCCCTATGTCTCTTGCCATGCGTCTCTCACTCTCTGCATGTCTGCGTTTCCGTCTCTCCCTCTGTCTCACTGAGCATGTTTCTACACGTTTAGTTTCTGCCAGAAGGGTTGATAGGTAATCTGCTTATCGTCACTATCTCACCTGACAACACAGGGGGTTTACAAGAGCAAAGTATGAGACAGTAATAAGGCTAAACAGGCTAATAATAAGGAAAAC
Source organism: Percopsis omiscomaycus (assembly GCA_027575585.1). Taxonomy (NCBI): domain Eukaryota; kingdom Metazoa; phylum Chordata; class Actinopteri; order Percopsiformes; family Percopsidae; genus Percopsis; species Percopsis omiscomaycus. Next base: position 10,016 of record JAODLI010002483.1, read on the forward strand.
AATAAACACGATTCATATGCACAGTCCAGTTGAAGCATTATCTCCTGCCACATTCTTAAAAAAAAAAGCAAAACAATATGATTGTCTGCCCTAGGACTCCTGCTACGTTCTGTGAAACTGAGCAGTGTTCTGCTTAATCTCTGCTAATCGGCGAACTTTGGTCTGGTGGACCCATTTGTGTTTGGACAAACTGCTGGTACAACCACCGCGCGCACATGCACACACACACAGAAAGAGTGGCAGTCAGGAAGAGTATGTATTGGTACACATGTGCGTGTATTCCAGTCCGTACTATATCATTACAGTTGCAGCAGATCTGTTATTAGCCTATATCTATACCTCTAGGTAATCTGTTACATTTATCCAAAGCCTACAGACCCAGTATTTAGTAGCAGGGAGGAGATAAAACAAGTACTGTTAAAGTATGTACAAGTATTTAGGAACAGGTGGGGATAGGGCAAAGGACAAATCTTGTGCAAAGATA